>BGPR01010586.1:38909-51901 GCA_013235015.1 Araneus ventricosus
CCCCCCCCCCCCCCCCATTTTCATTCCCATTGAGCTCGATAGCCCATCTACAAACTCGACAGAGATTTTCACCAACCTTACAATGTATCCCATGCTGGTTAAAATCAAATCAAGATTACTCCAATTATCTTGTTACCAAGGTAATTAAGGCAAAGAGTTAACATACATATACCTACACAAACTTTCGAATGAGTGGTGGTTTTGGGTTCTAGGGGTCATGATCGGTGAAAATCTGCAGAAATTTTCCAGAGGTCGCATCATGAGAACCATTGTAATAGGTAGACTTCCTATAAGGAATCTACCTAAAAGATGCATTGATCACAATTAAATTCGGATATGCGGAGAAAACCACATTGTCTTAATTGTACTACTTTTCCACCGGGTATATTTATATAAATAATATTGAAATCATTCATACAAATAATACCCAACGAATTTAAAGTTCTTTTATTTGAGATTAAACATACAAGAAGTCGTCAGCAAGAGCATCTTGTGCATATGCACTGTGGAACTACAGCACCATCAACTTTTTTTAGTGCATATATATATAATCACCAACTTATTTAATTTTAAACGCAATACCTGAATTCATCAACAATTTAATAGAATTCCTTTTAGAACATTCAATATTCCGAGGACACACAGCGAAAAACACTACACATCTCTTTGCAGAGAGAAACTTCAAGACAGTATCGATTTCTGTTGCTGAGCAAGCACAGTGGCGAAAGTGCATTCGTTCGCTCCACAGTTAGCCGATGGGAAGAAGCTATTTGTTAGGAATAAAGCTTTATCTCCTTCCAGAGATGGTAGAAGTGGGGTTTTAAATCGTTTTCCGCTGCAGAAAACTTTTTCGAGATTAAGAAATTTGAATATAAATAGAAAAGAAAAAATATATTGATAAATAAAAATTAATATCAAAAATATTGTGATGCTAAACCTTTTTGGTAAATAAATATGAAAGTAACATCCCTACATGTGTATTTATTTTGATTTTGCAGTTCATGATTTTTTTTAGAGTTCAGGTGCATTTCAGCAAATCTTTATAAACAAAAATACAGAATTCCAGAAAAATAATCAAAAACATTTATTCTGAAGTTTTAATTGAAAATTTGTAATTGCATAGTTACAATTTTTTGTTAAAATTCACCTACACCAAGTAAAAGATCATATTTTTAATTTTGACTAACAATAAACAATTCAAAATTAATTAGCAAAATAAAAATTAAATTATGCCGAAAAGCATCACTGAGCAATGTGGGAAAGGTTAGAGCCAGGGCTGAGATGCAAGAGACCACTGGTCAATAGCAACTTTATGCCACGAAATGTTTTTAATACTTTGAAAGTTGTTTTATAATGTTTTGTAGCTGCGTTCATTCATACTATACTTCAAATTCATATACCACCTTGGTCAATTGTATGGCTGCTGTACTTAGTACATTTGGTGCTACCACTCTAAAGTATAAATGTTACATTTGGAAAGCACTATGGCTGCTATCGAGATCCAATGGGATAGTATCAAAAATAAATTCATTAATACACAACATTTAAGTTAACAAAACACATAATTAAAAATACAGAATATTCCTTAATGCATTGTATATAGATGAAACAAAAAAAATAGAGTACCATATTTCAAGATCCAAATAAAATTGAATTTTTAAGCCAAATTTTCAAAATTTAAAGCTTTTTACCTAATTTTTTTTGTAAATATAAACAATTAAAAACTAACTAGGACCTTACACAACTTGAAATTGACAACAAAATTCATTTTAATAATCTTCCTCGTTAAATTGTTAATCAGGATTCAAAGTTGAATGTTGATAAAAGGGATTAAATATCTATGACGTAAATTTAAAAAAAAGAGCAAACGAATGAATGTACACATTCATACAAGCAACAAAACTCAAGATTCTCATATTTGGGCATATAAGGTTTTCTTTTTGAAAATTAGCTGCCAATTGGAAACCTAGAAACTACAGCAGTCAACAAAAACTTTCAGAAATACTGCATATCATAACTAAACCAATTTCTGCCATTTTAATGCAACTAGTTGACCATTAATTTTATATTTGAAAAAAACCTTAAAATCACACTGCATCATTACACGGTGTATAAGCATTAAAAAGTAACTTATTCATCTATTACTATTATAAATTAAGTAAAATACATAAGTATAGAAAAAAGTCAACACATACAAGAAGATGCATTTTTATTAATATATATATAAAAAAATGCTCCATCTAAAACAGAGAATTATTGGAAATAAATGTTAACAATCAGTTTGTAGTTACAATTCTGAATATCAAACTTGGCGTTGACTGAAGGCTTCATAACGGGCATGTTATAGGAACCATCTTTCCGGTTGTTCTAGGTACTCATATCGAGGTGATCCTGCGCCCCTGGCATAATTTCCAAAGCTGCCCCCCCCCCCCTCCTCATAGGTGCTGCATTTTTTTAAAAAAATTTCTAAAAACCCCCTTTCTACAATTTTCTTTCTACACAGATTTAGAAAATTTTATAATTTTGTAAGTAGGTTTCATAAAATAATGTATTTTTGAAAAATAATACTTTTAATGAACTATACTGATGAAAAATACTGCTTAGAAGATTAAATGTATCACTACAGTAAATAAATTGCAAATTGTACTTATTTTCTACAAGACTGAAAGAAAAATTTATTGTTTATGACAACTACTGAACATTGGCTTTTGTGTGATGTATAGTAAAGAACAGGTGTGATTTTCTTCACATTAAATATAGTTCATAAATTATTAATTACAAATAAGGAAAAAGAGGACTAGAATTAAAAATTGAGAACACATGAGCAGAATTCAAATTATATTAATATTAAATGACATTCAAAATGCTGAATTCACTGTATTATTTGGTTGAAAACATATAAATAACTTAAATATTGTTGCTGTTAGGCGATTCATAGGCTCAGTCTAAAAAATATATAAAGAACCTATAGTTACTGAAGAAAATATGATTACATTGCTAAATATGAGCTCATATTGTTTTTGTTAAAGAAAGATCATTAAATGAAACTAATGCCTTTAATACCTTAAAAATAATTGCTTAGAAAGGTTGGACCTTAAACCTTGTTCTTTTATTCCTTTTTTAATGATGATTTTCAAACCCCTCCTCTCTTTCTGTGCCCTAAGTGGCAGCCAATCTCCCCTCCACCTCGGTATGGCTCTGGTTCTAGGAACCATCTCTTTGGCAAGTTCTAGGAACAACATTTTTCAAAATTGCAAAAATATCTTTCCTAAACAAATAATGTAATAAAAAAAACAGCAAAAACGTTGTGATATATTTTTCATAACTCTGCTTAAACAGCAAGATTCTGTTGCACAAAATAAAATTAAAAGTTTTTTATTGTTTGTTCACAGTTATTCTTGATTTAAAGCTTGACAAAAGCTAAAGATGTCATTATGGACAGTTGCTTTGTTCCAAGTGAACATCCCAAAAACAATAGTAAAAAATATTAATCATGGTAAAAATGATGAAATTAACATATATGTACATTTTACATATGAAATTATTGTATAGCAAATAATTATTGAAATACAGTAACCAATGAATTCTGGAATGATTTTCTAAGTGAAAATAACATTTTTTTAAACAAATTACATTGATAAAGATATCACAAATACAACTTAAAAAAAAAAAGATGATAAACAGCTATGCATTTATCTCATACAAATTTTCATTTGTATAGAAAATAGTTATTTAAATACAGCTTCAAAAGTTTCCCAACGAGATAACTCTTTCTCAACACTTTTGTCTTTTGAAATAAGCTTTGCACAAGAAATAAACTTCTTAATAACTTCACTAAAAGTATCTAGTGTGGAAGAATCTTCCATGCACAAGGTTTCACTGCCAGCTTTATAATGATAGCACTCTTTGCTATCATGAGACAAAGTTTTGACATCAGTTTCGGTTTTTGGCAAGTCATAGATTTCACAGTAATTTGAGACAAAGGTTCTCAGTGTTCGCAAATAAAGAGGATAATCGTTAAAATTTTTCAAATTTGGAAGTTTTAGTTGTGTTGAGACTAAACTTTCTTCAGATTCTTCCTCACCATTTTCTTTTAACTTTAATTCAACCTCTAGTAACATCTTTTTCATCTCATCAGTAGTACTGTAATCAATAGGCCTTTTACCCCAGATGTCCTGACATTTTATTAGATCATTTCCTATAATAGAAAGGCAGGCATAAGAAGACATGATTAGAAGTAATGTTTCCAAATAAAAATAATAAAATCTTAAAAACTTTTTAAAAACACTTCTTAAGAGTCCAAAAAGTAACATATAATTTTTTTATCAAAAAATTATCCTAACTTTTATTCAATTTTAAGTTGCATAGTTATTAAGTATATTTAATAATGTTTCATATTTAACAGTATAAAGCCTGAAGTTATGAAGCAAGAACAATAATTTTTCAGCACTTTCAGGAAGACATTTCATTTTGTTTCATATATATTACCAGCTTCAGAAAATAAATGCTCACTAGGGGATAATAGCCTTTGTTGCTTCAAATCCCATAACACAAATTCAAGTCAAGTAAATGCTCACTATATACTGTGCTTGCATGAGTTGAATATTTTTCAAATCTTGGAAATTTTTCCGCCCCCCCCCCCAAATTATCTGGACACTCCATCCTAGCTATTAGAAAATAGAAATTTTCTTCAAATAATTTTAATTTATCCATTGAATTTTCTTCTGTGTTTGCTGTTGTCATATTCTGCAATAATGACTTATCTCTGTGATGCAATCCCAAAATGAAGATGGTTTCTAATTTCTTATTATTGGAATTAAGGTTTTTAAAATATTAAAAATCTTAAGACCTTGATGCATTTTTAAGTGTATAAATAATTAAAAAACAGTTTTGTTAATCTTTAATTTCTTCATTAAAATGTGAGAAATATATCCTTTACATTCAAAAGTAAAACTTTTTTAAAAACTGGGTTTGTGGATAAATATTTGGTAATAAGCCAAACCACTATTCGCTACAAGATTAATTCAAAGTATATTTTTTCAATTAATCTTAAGGAATTTTCTTTGTTATGATATCCATTGTAGCTTATTTCCCTTCTTGTTTTGCTTTTAATGCCTTATACTTTTATGTTTTTGTTTTGGCCCCTGTATTTTTGATAAAAGCAAAATATAAGAAAAGCAGAAAATAATTATATTCTACTTTTTAGCACATTAATAGAAATAAGTAATTAAAAAATTTCTTAATTTTATTAATTTCTAATTTTTATTTAGAATTCATTATTATAAATACCAGGAAATCTTGTAATAATTTTTTTCATAAACTTACTACCAGGTGCTGTCATTTGTATGGAATCAAAATTTAATTAAAATAGATTAACTGATAATTAAGTTATGAAAATATTTATAAACATGAAACAAATGAAATAAAAGCATGAAAAAATAGTTTTACTTCCAATGAAAGCAAATAAAGCAACATACATAAGCTACAGAGAAATATATGTTTAAAAATGACGGCAGATGTTTATATTTAAATTTCAATGAAAAAAGTGATTGAATAGAATAAGCAGTAATAGTGGGTTAAAGAAAAGTAACCACCATTATATTAATATATGAATATACACACACTAAATTTTAACAAAATGTAACTAACAGTACATTTATCATATAATTTAATAGCTGACAATGTAAGCACACTTTAGAAAATGAAACTGAATGGTTTTATCTCAATAACAAACTTTTAATCTTTGATTTCTAAATGAAAAGTAAAAAAAAGATTTTTGCAATATCATTATTGCCTTCATTAATTTTGGAAAAAAAAATGCCAAAAAGATTTTTGCAATATTTTACTTCATTAATTTTGAAAAAGAAAAAAAAAAGCAGCATAAATTTAGAAAAAAGTTATTTTGTTATAAAAGGTGCTGCAAAATATTAACAAAGTAAAAAATGATTTGCTGAATTTCAGTCTGGAGATTTTGAAGCACAAGAAAACAACTTTCCGGAAGAACGCTCAAAGTTGATAAGGACAAAGTAAAGGCACTGATCAATTTCAGTCATAATTTAAAGACATGTAAGGTTATACAGAAGCAAAGAATGCTGCAAGAGAACATACCTGGATAATATTAGAAAAGCTCGTGACATGAACTCGAAAAAATTTACCTCTATGAATGCATAGACATTCAATGTGCTTCTTTGAAATGTGAATAAATTAAGAGGGTAGGTAGTTTATACATTATTTCCCTCGCAAAATGAATAAATAAAATGACTAATCATTACAACATCTTTAAAACATCAATTAGTTTTGGCTTGACCTAAAAATATTTTCATTTCAATAGTTTTGAATCAATACACTGCTTTGGTATTTAGTGAAGATAATTATTTAAACTTATTTTTAGCCTCTAATTTAAGCAAAGTAACATTATGAAGCAGTGGAATTATACAGGATAATTTTCTTAGCATTTTCAAATGATCAGTTTTATATTTAAAATAAAAATAAATAATACATGGTGAAAAACAAATTTTCAAATGCTAAATAAAGCTATCAACTATTATATAACTAAAAAAAGTAAAAAATCCCTTTTCGGCAAGCTTGAAGGCAAAGGTAGATTCCTTTACGTTAATGTTACAAAAGTAATGAAATATTACATATTGATCAATACAGACATAGCCAATGACTTTATTGTTTCTACACATTGCAATATTTACGCTGTGATTCTGTTTTCATGACATTTAATTTTTTACTATATCAAGGTTTTGTCATTCCATTTTTAATTCCTAAAAGTTATGATAGATTTATCGGTCAGTTCATTGGTCAATTTTTTTATATCTCAACACATAATCATTCAACAGGTAGGAGTCATAAAGAAATAAACATCTCAGCAGTGCAAATATCTCCTAGATAACATTAAGCCAGTCTATTTGAAACAGTAACAAGAAATTGACTCTTGACACGAATGAAGTAAGACTCTAGATTTAAAAATTAATTTATTTAATCTATGTTACAATATAATTGTGCGAACATTACTTTGTCATATGGTAAAATCACATGACATGGAAACACTTAAATACTACTAAAATGGGCTCATTTAGAGAACTCTCTGGTTACAGAGATAATAGTCACTAAATTCTTAACATAAAAGAGAATAAAATTATTAAACATTGTGTGTGGTAAATTTAATACGTGTTTTTAAAGCATAGGATATGAATGCAGCCAATTTGAACAGTAAATTTAAATCTCCATCGACGGTTAAAACCAAATACCCAGGCAGAAAATCCCAAACAATTTTAAAGTTAAGGAGGTATTTTTCAATAGTAAAAAGGATAAAGGAAACTCTTATTTAAATATCTATCGTTTTTGGCTACTTTATATTGATTTTATTAAACAAATCATGGTCCCGCCATGTTTAGTTAAATATCAAATTAAAGTATTCTGTCAAAAAACCTATTATCAAATTAACTATTAAAATTATTTGATTAATTAAAATTAACTATTTACTTAATAAAGGTTAAAAATTAATTGTTACAAAACTTCACTAAAACCTTTTTCATAGCTCATACTATATGCCAGTAATATTTATCTTATAATTATCTAATAATTATATTTATTTAAATAAAAGTAACTGTGGCTATGTATGTATGTTCCACATCTCCTCCTAAACCACTGGACTGATTTCAAACAAACTTTTCAAACTTTTTATTTAAGAAAAGTGAAAGGTCACCTTCAACTTTTCAAAGCCTAAAAGATGCTTAAAATTTCACTTAATTAAAAATTAAGCAAGGCGTTTTTCCACGATGTCTTTCGTTTCCATAAATTTGTTTCTCTCATTTTAATATTTTTTTCAAAATTAATTTTAAACTGAATTCGTAACAATATTGTTGTTGATCAAAAATAATACGAAGAACTGTTTCCAGAAGGGAGAATACTAAAAGAAAATTTTAAAAGTAGACGATTTAACAATTTATATCGGGACCAGCTATTGATTTATTTTCGCGCTTTAAATTAATGAATAATTAAATAGTTAATTTAATTGTTTCAAAATATTCATTAAAACCTTTCATTGACTTTAGTAATTGTTAACAAAATATGACGTACCTATATAACAAATAATAACGTATGAAGAAAACGGATGTTTTTAAAAATCGTCTGGTTGAATTGATATTCTCGTTTTAATTGAAAGCGTTTTAGATCAGAAAAGGAATTTGTGTATTATAATATTTATACAATAGTAATTTTTACATTGAAAATATTAAACATGAAAACATTTTAATCCAGAGCAAAGCCAGGTATATTAATTATCAGTTATAATTAACAAAATTTAACAAAGATATTAACTATAAATTAATTAGTCATAAATTAATTATATATTATACCGTATAAAAAGTGAAAGTGAATGCGGTTGATGGGAACTCATAACTTCTAAGTAATTCTTGCTGTCAAAAAACTTTCAATATAAAAGTAGTTTGAAATAATTCCCCTAATTGAAATTTTCTTTTTATCTTCAATCTTAACGAAGCTATGGGAAAATGATAAATTGGGGGGAGGGGGGGGTATTGAATATTGCTTTTCAGCTCATAACTTATAAGCAATTCTAGCAGACAAAAAACTTTTAGTATAAAAGCTGTTCGTTACCATAAGGTGATAATTCGCTTAATTGAAAATTTTTTTCTATCTTTAGTCGTAACAGAGCTATGGGGAAATGATAAGTTGAGGAGGGGATTGAAAATGGCTTTTTAGCTCATAACTTCTAAGAAATTGTGACTATCAAAAAAGTTTCAATACAAAAGTTGTTTGTTGTGATAAGGCAATAATTCGCCTATCTGAATTTTCTTTCTATCTTGAATCGTAAGGGAATTATGGGAATATGAAATTTTCAGTCCCCCACCATTTCCACCCCCTTTGAGCTGGTTAGCCCATCTGTAAACTCGACCGAGATTTTCACCGTCCTTACAACATATACGTCGCCAGTTAAAATCTAATCAAAATTACTCTAGTTATCGTGTTTACAAAATAACACGGGCCAAAGTGTTATACATATACTTCTCTACTACTAATAATAAGGAAAAGAACATTTTGCCCTCTATTCTCATAAGTATTGGAGCTACAAGAATGAAAGAGGGTGGAAGAAACTGCAAATGACGAGAGCTTTCCAACAAGGGGTAACATGCTTAGGTTAAAACGTACTTTAAGTTAGGGGGAGAGGAGGGGAAGGGTGGGAAAATCACTTTTCAGCTCATAACTTCTAAGCAATTGTAGCTATCGAAAAAGTTTAAATTCAAATATTGTTCGTTATAATAAGGCAATAATTCGCCTAATTTGAATTTTCTTTCTATTTTCATTTGTAAAGGAATTATGGAAAAATGAAAATTTCCACCCCCCACCATTTCCACCCCCTTTGAGCTGGATAGCCCATCTACGAACTCGACCGAGATTTTCACTGTCCTTACAACATATCCCAAGCTGGTTAAATTTACATCAAAATTACTCCAGTTATCGTGTTCACAAGATAACACGGGAAAAAGCGTTATACATATATATATATATATATATATACCTATATATATATATATATAAACTTTTTAACGAAGGGTGGTTTTGGGTTCTAGGGGTCATGATCGATGAAGATCTGCAGAAATTTTCCGAAAGTCGTGTCATGAGAACCATTGCAATAGGTAGAGTTCCTATAAGGAATCTACCTAAAAAAAACAGAACAAACTGTTTAAAATTCAGAACAGAGTAAAACATCTTGATATTATGCAAAGGGAAGAGATATTTTCTAAATCATATCAGGGAGGAAAAAGAAAATTCAAAATTGTCATTAATGTTGACAAATCCACTAATAAATGAAAATTTAGCATCTGAAGATTCCCAAAACTTGCAATTGATAAATATAATACTATATCACAACAATACTGATCATTAAAATTTTCATGTCAACAACAAAATACAAATGAATTCTACAATTGCCTTTGTACAGTTTTTAAAAGGAAGAAATATTTTTTTAAAAAAAATTATTTACAAAGGTTCTAATTTTAACATTCACATTTTTTTTGTCACAAGGGGAAAGTGTTGTTACTTCGAATTATTGTACTTTTGACCAATTCAGTCTATGATGGCAATTAGTAGCAAAATTTCAAAGTTTGAATTTTTAGTACAAAGAGCATCATCCCCCAATTGCTTAATTTAGCTTGCTGTTTGAAAGGAATGCTTACAGTGTTGAATAAAAATATTTATCTGACATCACCACTAAAAATCATTACAAACATTAATTTTTGTCTCATAACATTGATACTATGACAGACTAATAATCTTATTTTGTGCAAACACTGGTTTTCTATTTCTAACTAAAAATGACTTAAGAAACTATACTATGTTGTATACTTTGAGCAGGTCAGAGGTACAATAGTCCTTATTTAAGAGGAACTATGGATACTTGGCCCAAGTTGGTTTTCTCAAATTGTAAGATAGTTGGTAATTTGTGCATAGCATCTCTATTTCACCTTTGGTCTTATGATCTACAACAGATCTCGATTGCAATCTGAAAAGCCATTGTAATGATGTGTAGGTAAATATGTTTTGGGAGCCCCCAAGTAAATTTTTCCTTCTTTTGGGGATTTTGTGTTCACTCTTCAAGGTATGATAAATTAAAATATTTCTGAGTTTTAAGCATGCTTCAATTCATAATTTGATATGATATTGTGCAATATCTTAATTCTGAGTGGTTTAATCCTTAGATTACTTAGAAAAAAATTTAATTAGGGATATTTGACAATACCAAAAAAAATTTACAAAAGAATATATATAGATAGGTACTGCAGCTTTGATTTCGTAGCTAACTGAAGTATACTGTGTGGTTGGGATCATCTTTCTGGTGCAGTGGAGTTTGTCCACAATATTGAAACTTAAATAATCGAACTGGATGGTTGGTTATACTAGCAACGCTTAGCCTTGATTATCAGCATAATGATTAGCATCTTCGATAGTCGAGTTTTATATGAAATTAATTGTAACAAGTATTGTGAATAATTATTATTAATATTGTATATAACTATTTAAAGAATAAAACTTCATTTTTATGTGCTAATTTCAAATAAGATAAAGAATTATTTTAAAAAGTTTCTTTAAAAATATAAATTTATTCCATTTTTTTCCTAGCTTGCAAATGAATAATTTTTATGCATTTATTATTTTAATAAAAGTCTTTTGCTCGAACTGTTTGGTTTTATTTAACATTTCACCATTTTGGTTGACTTCGTATTTGTTGGTTTGAATTTCCTGGTATAATATATTTCTTGCTTTTGCTTCCAAAAAATATTAGGAGAACAGAGTAAACCTCTGAAGTTTTTCCAATTTGTTGCTTTGCACAACATTTTTTAGATTCTTTCTTTTCAATTTAGTGCTATGCTGGTTCTATTCTAATTTTACAAAACTTGCAATTCTTCAATGTGCTACTGCATCAACATAGATTCTGATCCATAGTCCTTTCAATCTAAATTTACCATCAACCTCTTCAATTATATGCCTTGAAAATATGAGCTTCTTCCCTAAGACTCAGCAAAGAAAAGAAACAAGTAAAGGAAGGCCAAAAGGTAAATCAAAGAACATCACAGAATTTCTTCTACATGCCGCTTGATACTTACATCTAATCACTGTAGGCATTTATTAGTTGAGAAAAGGGGATGTGACAACAGAATAATACGAGTAGGATCTAAAATTATAGATATATTGTTTATTGTATAAATGATTTCATTGATAAAAAAAAAAAGTATCTTACTTTCCCATATCAAGTCATGTCTTCTTCGCAAATTTCACCAGAAAATATTTACATGAGCAATATATAATTTACCAGAAATTCTCTTTGAATGGAAAACATTCTTGAGTTCTCTTCACAATGGCTATTAATTTTTAAAAAAAATAGCCAAAAAATGGACCAATGTACAAGGTTTTAAGCATATCTAAAAAATAATTTAGAATTTGTTTTAAAGTTATCAAAAGCTTAAAGCATGTGTGTGAGGTTTTTTACTATTTTATTTTGTAAATATCTTGTTTTGATTGTCAAAATACTTGATTTGCTATTTTTGCAGTTTTAACACTTGTTTTATTTTTTGTGTATATAGATGAAAAGTGATTAGGCCACGAGAACAAAGGTCGAATCCCTAACCTGTGCTGTTTATGTGGATGCATTTTAGATATTGTAAACTTTACTGAATAAGAGGAGGCAAGTATTTCAACGTTTTGAAATATTTAAGAAATTTTTTCGTAAAAAATACTGGACTTTCTAACTTTTATTGAACTGTTTATATATATATTACTTTATAATGTTTTAAAGTAATTGCCTTTGTTTCTTTTCTCATGCTTTAAAAGTCGAGGGACACAATTCATATGTAGATGCATTTATTGTAGAAGAAATAAGAGGATATAATTGGGTGGGAGGTTGTCTACCCGATTTTGGGGTATTAATTTATTGGTTCATTGTGGTAATCTAACTGAACTGCTACAGAGTGAGTGTTAATTTGCTTTGTTTTGTAGTAGTTACACATTTTAAAAGTCCAAACTTCTTTTTCATTTTAAAAAAATCCTTAGGTTATTGGTACCAGAGGTTTACCAATTCTGACTGCGGTGGGGAGGGCGGTAGCCTCTTTAACCGGACATGAAACACAAATGAGATGAAACATCTTTAACATAAAACAACAAAAATGCTATTTTTAATTAAAACTTGAGTTTTTATGCATAAGAATAAGTTACTAAGATTCCATAGTTTTGAAAAGTCATTCATTTTCAACATATCATATCCATTAAACTATTCAAGAGCAACTGTCACTTTTATTGTTTGAGAAATCTGTCATCATTTTCAACATTATCCTTTTCCATTTTCAAAATTCATCCTTTCAGAAAGTTTTCTGGTCTTTTTGGTTAGATGGAATTTCCTCTTGAGTCTCATCCATAGTTTGTTGGGCATTGTTGATTTCAAAAGTTTGTAAGGGTTTTTCAGAAATGTT
>BGPR01010587.1:0-29403 GCA_013235015.1 Araneus ventricosus
CATACTTACAGCAAGTTTTATTTTTTTTATACTAGCTTGCCATGATAAACTTGATGTGTGGCACCTTTGCAGCAAACTTCCAGTAAAGAACAAAGCATAATCGACCAACCACTTGCAAAACAAGTTTACGTGTAGTTGTTATGACAAGCTTCATAATACGATTGTGAACAAGTTTACGTAAAAATGATACACACTTACAGATAATCTTCTGTTTCGTTTCTCTTTAAAAAACTGATTTTTAATAGCATCTCCTAGACCCTCCTTCTTTTATTAATTCAATAAATCAATGATAATTTGTAAAAAACTTTTTTTATAAAAAAAGATTATGCCTCTCCATCTTTTACCAAATATACAACTCGCACTTTAAAGAAAACTATATCATTCTTTTCTAATATTGAATTCCATGTCTATAAACAAAATTAAACCTAAAAACAGTCGATGTTTGTTGAAAATAATAACTTACATTTTGCATTTTAAAATTAATTACTTTTGAACGCTAATTTGATAATCTTATTCTACTAGCAAACGTAATTATTAGCGAAAATCGCTCTCTGACTTCAAATCATATTCCCAACCACAAAATTTAAAAAAATTAATGAAATCAAGAAAAACAGTTTAAAATAAACGTAGATGAGATGATATATTAATTCCATTTCTAGAGTCTAGCTGACTGGATGGGTTAGGGTGACAGATTTAGGACGCGTATGGCGGGGGTTCAATCCGGAAGCTGTTCCTGCATCGTTTTGCTATAGTTTGCAAAATTGTTTTGATGACAGCTTGACGCGTAACTCGTTTGCGTTCACTAAGTTTGCACTCTTGAAATGTGTCAACCTTGCCGCAGATTTGCAGAGATTGCTGCAAACTAAATTGCTATCTGAGTATGCTCTTTACAAAAAGAAGCTGTGGATTCTTAATGACCGCGAGTTGCGGTTTCTGGGTTGCCTTTACATTTTACCCATCCTTCTTGACGCACAGTGGTCCAAATTGATTTGGTAGCGTGACGAAAATCAATCGGCAATGGTTAATTTCTTGGGGGTCGATAGGAGAACCGCGTTGAACCCTGAAAAGCCATAAATTGTTTTGTATAAAGGGTTTACATGAACAGTAAAACTGACAGTAAGAGATGATGCATGCGCAGAATCATAAGTGCCTTTAACTGGGCCACGGCAAGTCTCTGTCCGAACTTGACAGCAACATTCTACTGTTATTTTATCGTTCGCGTAAACCCCACTCAAAGATGAAATCTTTAAGCTGCTACATCGCGGAGATGCTAACGCTAAGCATTCGATGTGAGTGGCTACCGCCACTCAGCAAAAAAAAAAGTTTGTCAAAGTGACGGCCATGAAACAACTGGTCAGATAGGATTTCGGTTGCTGGTGCGTGCATTCACAAAACTGTGGTAACCCTACCGCCAGTTCCACTTTTGATTATTTTATTGTCTTTTCAGCTTCGCCAACATTTTTTGGCTTTTCGGTGTTTAGCCGCTCTTCACTGACTACCCAGATAGCACGTAAGCTCTTGCAGCAAGCTTTTCCATGACTTGTCATGGCAAAATTTGACGAGTCAAACTTGAATGACTCTAGCAAGTCTGATGACAAATAGCGCCACCTCTTTGCAATCAAACTTGCTGCAATTTTATAAAGCTAGCTTCCTGCAAAGATAAAGTACAATAAGAGATAATTATCTTTGTTCTTAAAACATCCGATTTTAATAGCATCTCCTAGACTCGTAATTCTTTTTTTATTAATTCAATAAATCAATGATAATCTAGAAAAAGATAACTTTTTTATAAAAATTTTGAAACATTTCCATCTTTTACTAACATACTACCTCTACTTTAAAGAAACTATATCGCCTTTTCCTTAATGTTGAAATTTTAACGTTTATAAACAAAATTAAATCTAAAAAACAGTCAGTGTTTGTTGAACAATAATAACTAGACATTTTGTCCCATTTTAAAGTAATTACTTTTGAATTCTAATTTCATAATTTATTTTACTAGCAAAACGTAGTTATTAGCAAAAATCGCTCTCTCTTTGACTTCAAATGATATTCTCAACTCAAAAAATTAATGAAATCCAGAAAATAGTTAAAAATAAATCGTATACGAATCGAATCGAACGATGTATTAGCGAAATCTATCTTCTACTCTCAGAGTTCAACTGGCTCAATGGTTAGCGTCTCCGCTTCGGAACCGGGAGGTCGCGAGTTCTATCCCGGGTTGTGTTCGTGCTCTGTTTTTGCTATAATTTGCAATGAGTTTGACACGGCAAACTTGCTGCAAGTTCGTTCCATGGTGACTTCGGAGCTTTCGTTAACTTGCTGCAAGCTTGCACTCTTGTCATGACAAATTTGTGGCAAGCTTGCTGCTAACTAAAATTGCTATCTGGGTAAATCAATGAAAGCCGACTCTTTCTCCAAATTCCACAAGATTTTGAAATTTACGGCCATGTTGAATCTCGGATAAGCGGATTTCTATGCGTTTACACTTTTGGCGCCGATCGTGGCATTTTTGGCAAACTACATCGCGCCATTCTTGGCTAACTACGTCACCGTCAGTCATACCCGATTGGCTTGAATTTCCCCTGCTCACCATTTTCCGTCACCATCGTGTGCACTTTCAAGCCGGTTGAATACAGCCCACGATCTTGTCTGACAGGTCACGTGCTACGAACTTTTTTGCCGATAGGTATTGTACTCACGCTCCAGATAACAGCGCACGATAACGTGTGATAACAGCTTTAAGAGGGTTCACGGAGGTTAAAGTTTGGAAATGTCTTTCGAACACTTGAGTCTCGTTTCAATAAGCCTTCGAATTTCGTTCTGTAAAGTTTTACGTTATACTCTTTATCTGAAAGATTTTAGATGTTTCATGATGTTCGATTCCAGGTCAAGTAAATAGTGTAATTTTTTACTGAATATTTTACATATTTTTATGCGTTACTTCGAACGCCATTTTTTTTTTTAAATTTCGAATTTAAAGTGAATTTTAAAAGTTTGCACACTTTAACATAACCCTAAATTTTTTCTTTGATCTATCTATTTTCAAAATTTCTGAAAATTAGCCCCGCATTTTCATCTATTTTATTTTCACGTAGGACTACGTACGTTCCATTGGGGTCTCAGGAAGGAATTTGATTCACACGCCAAAACGCACAAAAAATGTTGTATGGGAGATCCTCTATATCTTGGTAACTACATATGTTAAAAACATAACTAATATCTTATGTTAGAGATAAAGAGTAACAACAGAAATTACAAAAGAAAAAAAATTGAAAGTCGGAAAAGAGCCACGCGAGTAAAGTTGTCCTACGCCTTTAACATCAGCGGCTGTTTGAAAAAGAGAGCCTTCCATCCTTATTTTTTTTAATAACATCTATGTCAATGAAGAAATTTTGCTTTTTCCTTCAATGACGTAAAAATAAATATCCGAGTCGAAAAAAACGCGTTGGAAGATTAAACTAACTTGTTCTGTCCCAGATGTGAATTAATAAAAATTCGGTCGGCAATAAATTCGAATATTTTACTAAAAAATCATCGAACTTAACTGGGTTGGTTCACACTCTAAAATACATTGGAACTTTTTAGGAATTAAACACTGAATGGCTTGAATAGTATTTTAAATCGATTTCAATATTTATTTCTAATTTAGTAGTTGACATAAATACAGCGAAAACGCGAAAATTGTGAAGCAGTGCAAAAACGCGATTTGAAATTTTAAAGATAGTTAGGTTGCTTCAGTGACAAGCTCTCAAGCGCTGTCTTCAGCTACAACAACCAGGTCGGAAAAATTAGGAAAACTTACCATAAATGGTTTTTCATAAAAAAAACAATTAATATAAAACATAATTCATCCGATAAAAAACTTTACTTTTATCCATTACACTTAAAAGTTAGTTATTAAAATTATTTCGAATATGTCCATGAAGAGCCTTTCTAGAAATTGAATTCTCATATTATTTTTGTGAAAATTCGGATAATTTTGGTCTTAAAAATAAGTTTATTTTAAAATATAATGGTATTTACGAAACATTTATATTATATTAACGAAATTCATTCACTTTTCAAATGTCTTGAGAGGCATTTGTATTTATCTCCCAAAGTATGTTTTATTAGGCAAATTTTTGGACTGTTAAAAATTTAAAAAATACCTACCAGAGGTTACTAATATCTCACAAATCTTATTTATAGACTATTTCCTTCATTTGGTATTCATTTATTTTTATGTTTTATACGTCTAATTGCGTTCATTACTACAGTTTCCTACATAGAGAACAATGGAAAGGAATTAAATTAATACAACTCAAGAAATATCCAAACGAATTTTTATAAAATTTCATGAGATACAACTGAAGACTATTTCTTGATAAACTGTGCAAATTTCAAGATTCTGCTGTTTTTGTCTCGCTAGAAAGCGAAACTGGACCACTGTACGACGGCTGAAATTGCAGCTTTAAACCCATTTTCCTTAGCAATTCTTGAGGCTGGTTGACACGAATTAGATGTATGCTGAAGAATCAAGCGGAATTCTTTGGCTGTTGTAGCTAAAACAGTCCTTTTTTTTTATGTCTTTTACCGTATTGATGCACATCCTTTTAAAAAAGATGGTTGATTAATTTTAGGACTACGATGAATATTTTTTTACTTTTTTGCAATTTCCCGGTTCGAGAAACCTTCATATTTCAAAACTTGTGCAATTTCTTTCTTGTCAAGGACAGATGTTCGACCCATTTTAAAAAGAATTCTCCAGATTTAATTTTAGTTTACTCAACGATAACCACAAGCAATTAGACAGAAAATTTCTTATTTAGAATTCTAGATTTACTGAACTCAAACTTGTAAAAATACTCATGTGAAGCAGTATTACCTGTGCCATTTCACGAAACTGGGAAATCTGCAAAAGATACACGATTCATATTTATTATTTTTTTAATTAAATAGATTCTAAAACCATAATTAAGATTACGAAAATTTATTTCTAGAAAAGACATATTTTATGCTTTATTACTGGTGGCATTATCCCAGTGATTGTGAATGCATGCATATAGTAGTATCCCACCAATCTATACTTAAAAAAGGCAATGTTCGCGAGTGTGCGATTGTCCAGACGAATCTATCGCACTTGCAGCCATGAAATTTGGCACACAGGTGGACGTAATGTTGGTTCAATGCACCTCGAAGCCAGAATTTTAAAATTTTAATCTAGAAAAGTTTATTTAATGTTTCGCGTCATTTTTGGCACGTTTACGGCTGTAGTATCTTTTCTAATGATCGTTGAAAAACAATCAATGCACCATCGGATAGAACAAACAATTTTCGTTCTAATGAAGTTTGTTTTGAATTTCCAACATAATTTACTGAATTTTGAAAAAAATTAAATAATAGTCACTTTTATGGTATTTTTTGATAAGGATTTCTTCAAATTCTCGCATCTGATGTTCTAACAACTCTATAATTTTCAATTTTTTTTTTCAGCTTATAACTAGAACGTTTCTTTCGGATTTAAAATAAGAACGGTTAAAATATCTTATTCCGTTCGTTTTAAATTCATTTTTCCCTGATCAGTTCAAACAGTTTTTTTGCTAGCGAGATTCGACAGCTTATTCGGAAGATCCCAGAATGCATTGCTTCCTCGCAGGAGGCGACTAATATACTTTCATTCCAAGGATGCATTTCGACAATACGATTCCTTCCGGTGATGTCATTACATTCACGTCATTGTCGAAAGGAAAAATAAGTGGGAAAATCAATAATGTGCATCTTTTGTTTTGTGATTTTGTTTTCAAAACTTTTTCGTGTCATTGTGGGCATTCCCACCCCCCATTTTGTCGAAGTCCTGTTTCCACAGGCAACACTGTGTGCGTACTGCTAGTTGAATATAATTTAATCAGTAATTTAGTATTGAAAATAAAACTGACTGAAAAATATTATATGATTTCTGAAACATTTGTTCAATACTGATAACGAAATAAACTAAAAAAAAAAAAAATATGAAAGATCAAAAGAGAATTTCTCTTGACCTTTTGCTTTGTTCGTATTGATAGTATTCAGCACTTCAATTTCTATACCCAAGATCGCTAATCTATAACAGAAAATGGTCGATCTCGGGTAACTTTTAATTACTTTCAATTAAAAAAAACCTCTCACCCCATTGGCAACTTAAATAGGAATGGTAAGAAAAATTCTTAAACTCAAAAAAAAAAAAAAAAAACATATTGAGAAATAAATAATGCAAGAGTTAGTAATTAGGTAACAGTCTTTTCGGGTCAACTCTTTTGTTGAAAGCATTGGTGCCAGTGGCGTATCCAGGATTTGGGTCGGGGGGAGGCTGAGGTCATAAAAATTTTGTATCATCGTGACGAATCTCAAACCTCAAGGCTTACGTAAACCAAAATACTAACCTTACTCACCTGACAATAAGAATAATAAAAAACACTACAATACTTGCAATAAGTTAATAAAAAATGCAACGAAGTAACTAGTCAAAAAATGTCTTAGACTGCGCCAACGCTACAACTGGAATGACTAGAAAAGTAGGAAAATTTTCGAGCCTGTCAAGCAACGTTGTCACGTTTTTATTATTTTTTAAAAAGGGAAATTAAGTACAAACAGTTGTAGCGATTTTAAATAAAATGTATATTTCTGGCTTAGCTCTGGGGGGGGGGGGGGGGGCAGCCCGATAGCCCTCCTCCTGGATTCGCCACTGATTGGTGCTAAATGCAAGATCTCATCTAGCAGCTCATTTCCATCTCTCCCCCCTTTTGGTTTGTCACTACAAACTGTCTGCAGGTTCAAACTACACTCTCTACGTTCATTTCCCCCTAACGCTGAAGGTTATCAATGTCATCGAGAAATTTGAAGTTATCACTAGGCTCTTGCAAATGATCAAACCATTCTGATAAACAACCAATTGCTCGAATTAAACCCTCACGGGGATTACAGCCTTTGTTGCTTCAAATCCCATAACCCCTCTAATTCAAGTAAACCCTCATAGAAAAAGTTAACTTTGAAAGAGGTCTTTCCTGCCCCCAACAGGTGGATCTACACTAGAAAATTATTTCTTTATATTCTTTGGCCTGATGCGAGTTTCATTCCAGAACTCTGGACTGGTCTCCAATTCCTAAGTCAGCTCTTTTTTCCTAGTTATGGCACTAATACCATTCTCCGATCTCGTGCTTTCCAAGAAAGACGATGTTCTCCAAAGAGGCCATGACATTTTCACTCGGAAATTCTTTTCTTTACGCACAAGATAAACTCTAAATAATGTGTCATACCATGAAACCAAACTACACAAGAACATGAAATCTTTTGGTTTCTTTGCAATATTACAAGCAGTGGCCCCCCCCCCCCAAAAAAAAGCATCAACTTTAGGGTCAGTTGTTGCCTTGTACATTACAGCATACACTTCTTCTATGTTGTATTGCAGAGCATCTATTCTACTTTCCCAATGAGTACCAGTGAGAGGTTTAACTAGAGTTACCATACGTCCGGACTTCAAGCTTATATCCAGATTTTATGGTTGCAATTGAGAAAATATGACGTATTTGAAAAAACTGACAGCCAATGAAAGAAAATTCACTGTCTTTGATGAGCCAGGCACCAGTTCAATCTGAAAATTAAAAGTTTTTGGAAATTTTGTTTTAATTGTTTTTTATTAATAAAAATTGTATCTTTTCATTCTGAAATCTCCTCGATCTCTACAATAGTGTTATAAAAGAGGGTGGTTGGTAGGCAGTTTTTAAAATTTTATACTATACTTTGACCCCCCCAGCACACCTGGATTTCAACTAAACATTATGGTAACCCTAGATTTTAAATTCCGTTAAAATTGATACGTTGTTAGTCAAAATGCTCCACCTACGAGAGGAAGCCAAGAATAAAATTATAGATATTTTGTACAGTGCTAAAAAATGCACAGCCATTGGGCATTATAGAGTAGCATCTTTATCACGAGATTTAAGGAGAGGCTTCTATGAGGGTGAAAAATGTTTGTGGGTTAAGATCAATGATTTTTTTTTTTTTTTGATACCCAAATTTTTCTCCTAGGCAGAACTAGGATTAAAAATAAAAATGTGTAGCTGAATTATATTATTTAATTTATAATAAAAAATAAACTATATGTATAATTTAACTTTTCTTGCTTTTTGCAAGGCAAATTCTGGGATTATGTTGTAAAAAGTTCATGTTTTCTGCTATATTTTGTAAAAAGGATAAAATACCAAGGGTTTTTTTTATTGTTCTTGCCCCACGGTAGGCCAGATGTAGTTTTTCATGCATTTCAACTTGCTATAACTGCATCCACTGAACACCATTATAACTGGTAAGGTAAAAAATCCAGAAGGAATTTATCCGATTAATGGATATACGCATAAGAGAATAATGGCATATATTCATATGCCAATATATTGGTTGTCGTTCAAGAAAAATTCAGGAAATCCAAAACTATAGTTTTGAGATGTGGCCAGCTTAAACTTAATTTTGAGTCATTATGATAATTAGTCAAAATTATTTTACGAAGTTCTAGCTCCTATGCTTGATTTACTGATTTTAGATATAACAGGTTTCTATCACAAAATAATTAATAGTAAATTCTAATTGATATACACTTTAGTTGGCATACTTTAACAAGTCAAACTGGGTAACTGATTCTATATCCTCAATGAGTTCCACATCTTGAGTTTTAAAACATTGAATTTCGTAAACCGAGTTTTCAACGTTGATATCCTTCGAATGCTAAAGTACAAAATCCCCCTCTCCTCCGACTAGTGTGTATTTAATTTTTTTTGTCAATATTATATCTTTGTTGGGGCAGAAATTCTGCCACATCTGTGCAGGTAGCGTTTGTTAGAGAACCAACATAGGGATATGACATTGCCCCCCCCCCCATCTTGGTGCCTGATATGATTGCAAGGTCCTCAGACCATTCAATGAGTATAAATTTTAATTTGGTTGCACACATTTTAGTATATCCAGTGAAATGATGACCCAGAGATGCCAAGAGGTTTTTAGGAGATGGAATTATTTGAATGTCATGAAGAATGAAATCGCTACTATCATGAATTTTGCACACAATGTGCTTTTTAAATTGTGGGACAAATGACCAGTCTCCAACTTCACTGGGAAGGAGGAAAAACTGCATGAGAATATTTTTACACGAGATGTTTTAAAGAGTTTTATACAGAAACTTCGGTAATTAATTACCTATGAGAAATCAAAAATAAATCTCTGATAAAGGGCTATTAATGAAAGATATACAGTGAAACCTCTTTGAACGGCCACCCCTCTTAACGGCCAATTTTTCGTGGCACGGATTTTTCGGCCCATAGACCTAATATTAAAGTAACCCCTAGCAACGGCTACCCAACCCCTCTGAACGGCCGCCGGGTGGGTTCGCCCATCCCATTTAACAAAAGCATTGGTTAGAGATTTACTTTTTAAACTGAAAAACGAACTTGAAAAAATGTTTTTTTTTCCGAGAAGGGCAAAAACTTAAAACAGTCACAAGTTGTATCCTTTTTTTTCAAAAAATGTAAAAAATTATTAAATAAAGTACTATTTTCTCTTTAGATAAGTCTCAAACTTCATTTTAAATAAGAAATATGTATCAGACTTGTTTATATTATCAGTTATAATTAACAAGATTTAACTATAAATTAATTAGACAAAAATTAATTAAAACTCTTTGTAATATATAGAATGGCGCATATGCAGCTATTTCTAATATAATACAGAAACAAATAATAGAAATATAAATTAAAAGGTAAAAAAAGCAAAAGTATAAAAAAGATACAGAAGATTTAAACAAAATACGATAACAATACACCTTTTTGCGTGCTCGTCGCAACAGCATCAAGTAAGTTGTTTATATTATGTATTATAGCAATTCTCTTGTAATTGTAACGAAAACTCTTCAGAGCGGCCAATTTTTCTCGGAACGGAGGGGTGGCCGCTCAGAGAGGTTTCACTGTATGATGTATTTAGTACGTACATGAAAAGATAGCAACAGAATTTGGTTTTTAATTTAACTCTTGAAATTTTTCTTTATAAAATTAATTCAGGGTGGCTACAGAGACTGTGAAAAAAATTACCCTGACTAAACTTGCAACATTTCCCTGATTTACGGCTACTAATTATATTAGTTTCCTGGCCTTCTCCCTACTCAAGAATCGCTGTATGTGTACAATATACATTATTAAAAACACTTTTACAAGTTATCTAATATGAAAAAATAATATATTTTTAGGAAATTTAATTTTAAAAAAAATGGAATGAACATCCTAAAAAAAATCTATTATAACAGTATATTACATTTCTTGCATGTAAAAAATACTTGAAATTTTAACAAAATACTTTGCTTCTAAAACTGCATAAGAATTCTAAGAAACATGAAAACTACTCTTTGCAACACAAATTATATAAAAGGTAAAGGTTATTGTGAACTTTGCTCAAAACTTTAAAACAGTTCAATAACTAATTAGTGCTCTTTGCATGAATATCAGAATAACATGTAGCACCATAAATATAAAAATAGTATAATTATATGTACCTAATAATATATATTTTAGCAAAGATTTAAACAAGAGAAACTGCCAAAATATTACTTCAATTTATTCTTTAATAAATCATAAGAAATTAATTGCTCTAATTATAACCTTATGCTTTTATAAATGAATATAAGTTTCTTTAAAAAAAATTCCATTTATTATTACAAATAATGCTAGACATAAGATATTAATTTATAGATAACAACTCAAGTAACAAATAACTATTAATTTTTCCTGATTTTTAGATAATTTTACGAATTTCCCGACTTTTCCAGATGGATAAGATACCCCGACTTTTCCCTGATATCCTAGTTCTGTCGCCACCCTGTAATTATACATATTTATGTAATAAGAAAAATATTCTAATTGTGCAGCTTTGCAAAATTATTAAACAGTCTGTTTTGGAATGGACTACAGTTGGCTTGATTTTGGATGACAAATTACATGTTCTTATGTAACTTTCAGTAGTGAACATGAAATCTATAAAATGATAGTTCCTAATTACATAACTTAGCTTAACAACATTTAATATTTAAACATAATATAAGCAGCAAAACAAGAACCTATTGAAAATTTTGAAGTATTTAAGAGTAAATGAGCAAATGTACATTTAATATTTTTATAAAATCTTAAACAAAGGAAGTAATCTCATTTTATGAAAACTATTGTAAGTCAATCATAAGCAACAAAATGGACATTTTTCTACAAATTTTTTCTATGATATACCAATGATTACAAATATTCTGTAATCCATAATGACCTAACGTATAAATATTTACAATAGCCTTCTCAATTTGAGCTGAAATTCGAAGTTTCTCTTTTTTTAATCTCGTGTATGAGTTTAATTTGGCGATTTTGGTTAAATAATTGAGAATGCATAACATTAAACAACATATAACAAATTTATTTAAAAACTCTTCATAAATACAAAATTGTGCAATCAGTCAAACATTTGGAAGTGGCTCAAAAGTATAATGGCCCTTTATAAGGTGAGGAAACACAAAAATTCCTCAAGTTCATTTTATGGATATATACAATTTAGAATTCATTTTGATATTCAAAATCTTCCTTTTACTATTAAATATAATAAAAGGATCAGCACCAACTTAAACAATGTTGTATTTAAAGTTACTTTAAAGATGGACACTATTAGTGATTATATGGGAAAATATACATTTTGCACATGATTTTTACATCTGCTTTATTCATATTTACAACCTTTGTGGCACGTTTGAGAGTTGTATCAATAAATTATGGCAAAACTAGGTTAACAATACCTTTGGTCCAGTCACTTCCAGTGACAAAATGATTTAAAAATGACACTTAATATCACAGGAGAATAAGTACTTTACCATCATACCTGAAAAGAGACTTAGAACATATTGTTAACTAACTAATTTTGGAAATGAAGATAAAATTATTACTTCTCAACAGGAGGTGTATTTGGATTTGACTCGGTGCATGTATTCTTGGTATTTAATTCAGTCTCTAATAACTTAAGTAATGATTCTCGCTTAGACACTGACTTTCGTACAATGTCCAGCTTTGCAGAACATTGTTTCCAGTTTTCCAAATTGGCAGCTCTAATCTTTTCAGCAGCGTGTAGTTTTTCTTTTAACATCTGAACCCTTAATTTAGAGGCTATATAATTCTTCTTTTTCTCTATAAGTTCATTTTCTATTTGGCTTCTAATTCCAACTTCTTTTTCTAAATTGGCTTTAGCCACTGAAATTTTTTTAACCAAGAGGTTCTTTTCTTTAACTGTATTTGCTGGAACTGAGTATTGCGTTTTTTCAGCCAAGAGTTTCTTTAACGAGTTATATTCTTCCTGTTGTGCTTTAGAAAGACAAGACACATTAGCAGAACCTCCATTGTTCAGTTGAGCTGCATCTGATTTTTGTCTAGCACTGGAAATAAGAGCTTCTATACTTGACACAGGAACATTTGGAGAGGCAACATTTTCATCTGCTTCCTCTTCAGATTCATCAGTAGAAGAATCATCATTGTTTAATGTAATAATTAAACGTTCCTGTACAGTATTCATACTTCTTGGAGGTGGTGATGCAGTAGTTTTATTATTTTTAAAATTTGAAAACTTGGATTTGGCATCAATGATTCTTTTAGGAGGCTGCTTTACTGAATTTTGCAAGGGCCCTTTAGAATATATTGCACAAGGTTTTGGTTTCATTTCATTATGCAAGGTATTTACTGTATTATGCAACATAGATACCTTTGCAATAATTTCCGACACTTTTTCTTCCACAGGAGTAAGAAATTTTATAGGAGACTGACGCTTTTGGCGAGTTGAATTCATGCTGGCAATTACTTCAGCCCGTAAAAGTTGTTCTTCAAAGTCATCAACGGGTTGAGAATGATTAGATAGCAAATGGTTTCCATTTTCTACAGGGGAATTTTGACCCTGAACGCTCTGGCTTAACTGGCCATTAATATGACTGGGAGTGAATTCGGACATTGCAGGCATTTTATCAATAATATATAAGCTATCGTCATTTACAATTTGAGAACTATCCTCCTCCTCCTCCTCAAGATCCATATCCACTACCTCATAATTATCATGAGAATCATTATCACATTCAGCATGCAATGTTTCAACCAAATGATTCAAAGAAACCTCGTTAGGTGGAATATTTGAGCTGGGTTTTGGTATTTCATTTGAACTTTCTTCATCGGCTTTGCTAATTAGCTGTTTTTTGGCACGTGTTGCTAGAGCTATCCTTCGCAATTCTTCAACATCCTCTTCATCACTTTCCTCTCCATTTTTCATTTCGGTTAAGTCTTCCATTGGAAGTGTATCAGGCAACTCTTGTTTTCCTGGAGAAGTATTTGCTTTTCTACTATCACTTGCTGGTTCACTTTTCTGAGAACCATTATCTTGAGGCTTTTCGATTTTCAGACTCAAGCGTTCTTTTGCTTTTTTATAATCCGATAGTAAATTTTGGAAATTGACCTCATTTTCAGAGTTCTGAAGATCTGAATTAACCTTTCTTGGTATTGCAGGAGCCCTAGGGGGACTTGTGTAATTTTTAAAGGCACTTTTAAAGACAGAGGTATTATGGCTGTGATGGACTTCCCTATGTTTTAACCTATGTTTTTCCGAACTATGTCGAGGACAAGATGATTTATGTTTTTTCCTATGAATTGTTACTAATTTAGAAGAATTCTGAAATTTATTCTTTTCCTTATGATTGCAATTTTTGTGCCTACTATTTGAAACTTTATTATGTAAAGTATAGCGACGTGGTAATTGTTTGAGTTTTTCTTCAGGTTCGATTAACACTACATCAGGATCTATATCATCAGCTATTTCACCTTCTTCCAAATCATCATTATCCTCATCTATCACAATAATTTCATTCATTGCCATTTATGTCATAAATATTTTTTAAAAACACAAAAGATTTAAGTAAATAAAACAAACCAAAAAAAAAAAAGAAAAAAAGAAATAGAAATAGTAAGAAAGCTCTGTTGAAAAATAATTAAAATCTTACATTAGTTATTTAATATAAAAAAAACAGCAATTGTGTAGGAATATATGGGATTGTCTTCAGCACAAAACAGCTGATCCAAAGCCTGAAAGAAAGAATCAAATAGTAAACGATAACATGAAAGATAATACAGAATAACACAATTTTCGAGCATTGATTTTAAAAATGTTTATTATTAAAACATCAAACATTTGTTTTCAAGGTTCAAAATCTCAGAAGTATAAGCCATCTACGATATATGTACTTCAAAGTGGGATCAAAAGAATTAATTCATCATTCCATTCAACTAATGCACATCTGTTTTACACTTTAAAATGTCTTTCAGTCTTAACAGAAATATTCAGGTGAAAATTTTTTTCAAACCAGCGTAAATCTCGTATATTCCTTAATAAATGTACCACGCCTCCCCCCCAAGCCGGATTAAGCCCTCTAAGGGCCCCCCTTTTTCTCTCCTCAACCTCCAAAACCAGATATTTTAGTATTGATTTTAATTTAATCTCTATATAAGTAGTTTTAAGTAGCAAATTTTGATGAACTGAAATCTAGCAAACCATTCAATTGCGGATCACTTTCAAGAGAGATGATTTCAGTATATCAAATATAAAAAAATACAAAATTTAAATTTAAAAGTAATTTTATGTAAAATAGCAAAAAACACAATCTAATAATAGGATTAGACATTTTAAAATTAAAAAGCAGCATATTTTTTCAAATTTATAAAACAACTTCCAGAAGGTAATTAATTAGTAACGTTGTTCGAATAACATTCCAAAATTTAAATACTTGATTTTAATTTGAATAAGCTTGAATGCACAGCCAATGAAATTTAATTAAAACAATATTTATATTATTCTGAAAGTACTGCAAAAAAAAAAAAAAAATATATATATATATATATATATATATATATATCGAGACCTCAGAGTCCCCTACAATTGTGGGGCCCATAGGATTAGGCCTACTTTGCCTATTTAATAATCCGACCCTACCCCCCCCCCATTCGACTTGGGCAGGACCGAAGCTGCAACAAGTAATCGTATTTTGACTGCCCATAGAATTG
This sequence comes from Araneus ventricosus, assembly GCA_013235015.1. NCBI lineage: Eukaryota > Metazoa > Arthropoda > Arachnida > Araneae > Araneidae > Araneus > Araneus ventricosus. Next base: position 15,111 of record BGPR01010587.1, read on the forward strand.
AAAACCATTGCAAGGCAAAAGGGTAACAATACAAAAAGGAGTACTCCCTTAGCTGACCTTCACATAATATGCCCCGTTTTGTGTTTAACAAAACAAAACAAATGAGTATGCATTTTGGAATTAAAATTTGACACATTACAAAACCACATAACAAATTTCATTTATCTAAGTTATTGTATTTTAGAGTTATCATGTTCAACGACAAACAGACGGACATAATTCTAAAAATGTGTTTTTTGGACTCGGTTCTAAAACAAGTAGATTCATTAAAATCTTGAGGTAGAATTTGATGATTATTATTAGGGATGTAATGAATATTTGACTGAATAACTTCAGAATAACTTTTAAAAAATTTACTTCTAAATATATTTAGCAAAGAAGATTTCAGAATTACATTTCAGTCGATTTACTAACAAAAATCTCCTAACAGTACCTTAATTTTAAGTTGCGCAGCAGGTACATGAGTGTATTTAATAAATAATGTTACATATTATTTATCATTGCAAAGCCTGAAATTATGATGCAAGAATAATAATTTGAGTATTTTGAGGAAAAAGTCTATTCTATTTAGTTTCATATATATATTATCAGTTTAAAAAAAAACGCTCGCTAAATACTGTGTTTGCAGGAGCTGGAAGATATTTTCTTGCTAAATTTGAAGGTCTAGGAAATTTTTCCCAGCGGCCCCCCCCCCCCCCATTTAAGTGAACTCTCCATCCTAGCTATTAGAAGTTCTTTCTTAATATAGGAATTTACTTCTAATAAGTTTAATTTAACCACTGAAGTTTCTTCTCTGTTTATCAACATCAAGTTCTGCAATAATGACTTTATTTCCGTGAAGCAATTCTAAATTAAAGACGATTTCTCAGTCCTTATTACTGGAATTATTATCGGAATTCAGGTATTTAAAATATTACAAAAACACTTCCAAGATGTTAATTTTTTTATACATGCAAATAATAAATAAAAAAAATCATTAACCTTTATATAAAATTTCAGAACTATTTCATTTAGAATGAAAAGTGAAAATGTTTTAAAAGAGTAGGAATCTGGCCGAGTATTCAACGACCAAATTACTTCGGTATATGGCTGAATCACTTATTCGTTGCATTCCTAATCATCATACTTTCTGTCTGTATACTTCAGATACAAGAAAGTGAAAATCTTAACTAAACTGATACAAAAATTATTATTTTGATAACTACAGACTTGTATTTCTTCACTTTCCTGAATAGTCTTCTCCTGCTTTTTTTTTATAACAACTTTTAGAAGATAAACATATTTATTTGTTTTGACAATTTGAATTAACTTTTCTTGTTAACACTACACATACTGACATTTCACTGATGGATTGAAACTGCCAATGGAAAATGGGCATTTGATTGGCTGCAGCAAGTTTAATAATAATGGATGTTCTGTAGAGAGGAATCTAAATTTTGTTCTCATAGTTCTCTAGATTAGTGATGATAACACTGATTACTAATTAAAACACAATTTCCTTTAGGAATTTAATCATCATAAATTTTGGTCAGTTCAGAACTGGCAATCTTTAATAATAATTTAAAAAAAAAAAACCATAACTCATCTAAATCAGAAGTGAAAAGCATTTTGAAATAAGAAATAGATGTTCAGGATAAGCTTAATTAAATGATTAACTATTTAAAATGATATTAGTGTGAATTTTAAAAAGTACATAGTGCAGCACAATCTGATGTATATTAGGTTTATCAACACAATCATCCTAGGTTGCAATGTTAGCTGCCTCTTAAAATGCACGAATCCAAGTCCAAAAGCGAACTGTATAGTTTTCTGGAAAAAAAATGCAGGCAGAAAACATGAGACAGAAAAAATTTGCAACATATCAAATTTCTTCATAAGTTACATTAATTGTTTAATGAAGATACAGCCTATAACAAACAGAATCTTTGAACTAAAATATACTATAAGTTGAAGCATGCCAATGTCCGTGGAATTCAGATACAAACATTATTCCATTAGAATAATTTATGTCCCATTTTGAATGGTAAAAATTGACAAAATTGAGAGTGGTCGAGTCAAAGCTCACCTCTTATGACAAATATATGCTCAATAGCAACACTATCAGAATCTTCAAGGTTTAAGACATATACTAGAAAATTCTATCTATACTCAATTAAAAATTTCTATGGTTCAATTTAACATTACAATATATTACACACTACTGCACAAAAATATCAGATTTGGAAGATTTGATGTAGATAGTATGCTACAAGTTATGCATAAATCAAATGTCGTTATTTTAAATGTTAAAGGTTTTTTTACTTTAGTAATTTACTTTGATTTAATCAAATGACATAAAATGTCCCACCTTGAAGTTATATTTACGTGCTCGATTCAAACAACTTATCAGTTAATTGAGCTGAGATGGATAGCAGAAATATCTTAATACAGCAACATTTCTCTGCTGGCTTCTGACAAGAATGAAAATAAAATTCTTTAAAAGTGAATAATACATCAGGGCCAGATGAACGCTCCATTAGTCTGTGCCCAGCATGGAGTGAAAAAAAAAAAAAAAAAAAAATCGAGAGGCGCAAAATTGCCAATACAAAATGAGAAAAAATATCGCAACGGAGGTTTCTAAATTAATTAGAAAAGTTTCAGAAGAAATTCTAAAAAAGAATAAAGCAATTCTATTTTATGTACTAATGAGCACAAAACTTTCAAGGCACTACTCCAGTAATCTATATATAAAAGGAATTATATGTGTGAATTTTGCTCCAAGAATTTTACTAACTCTTCCAATAAGTGCTGCATCCGGGGAACATAGTTTTTCCAAACTAAAAATAATCAAGAACTATTTGTGAACAGCAACATCTCAAACAAGATTGTGAGACCTCGCTATGTTAGGAATTGAGTATGAACTAAGTATCAACTCAGATTCAATAGAACTCAGTATTTCAATATACGGCATTACCCATTGTTGAAGCAAGAGGAAGCATAAAAAGGGCCATTAATAGTCCAGTCAATGAAGGGTTTGAAAAAAAAAAACATTAAATCATATAGTTTTGAAAATTGGCACACATGTTCATGATAGTCTCCAGATGAACATACAAAAGTCCCTGGTCCTCAGTGATTTAATGAATTTAAAGAGCGTAAAATTCCCTACAAAAATATGCTTTTATTTTTCTTCTAGCTTTTATAGTTTCTGAGATAAAAGGTCTCAAAGTTTGCCGCCATCTTGGGATTTAATACCCCTTTTTTAAGCGCTTTTTAATATCTCGAAAACTATTTGATTTGCAGATTTGTTGTAATCAGCAAATTAATGAGCGTAAAATTCCCTACAAATGCATGCCTTTATGTTTCTTGCATCTTTAATAGTTTCCGAGGTAATAGGTCTCAAAGTTTGCCGCCATCTTAGAATTTAACCCCTTTTTCTCAGTTTTTCTTGAATACCTCGAAAATTATTTAGTTTTCAAATCACACACGATACAACAAATCAAAGAACGTAAAATTCCTTACAAAAGAGTGCTTTTATTTTTGTTCTAGTTTTAATAGTTGCCGAGATAATAGGCTTCAAAGTTTGCTACCATCTTTGGATTTCATCCCCCTCTTTACGTTTTTCTTAAAAATCTCAGAAACTATTAAAATTAAAAGCATGTATTTGTAGGGAATTTTACTGTCATTAATATGTCATATTATATGTAATTGAAAATTGAATAGTTTTTGAGAAATCCAAAAAAGATGGAAAAAGGGGGATGAAATTAAAGATGGAGGCAAACTTTGAGATCCATTATCTCAGAAACTATTATAGGTAGAAGAATAATAAATGCATGTATTCGTAGGCAATTTCATGCTCTTTAATTTGTTCAATCAATTGTAATTTGAAAACTGAATAGTTTGAGATATTAAAGAAAAATTTTTTAAAAAGGGGATGGAATCCAAGATTTCGGCACGAGCTGCACCCCCAGGACCAGGGACTTTTAGTATGCTCAACAGAAGCCTCTTGCGAACATGTGCACCAATTTTCAGAGCTATACGATTTAATGTTTTTTCATCCCCATTTTGGGAATCCGTTGACTGGACTATAAGTATTATCATAACATGTGTTGACACCCCTGGATCTATTTCACCCAGGATTCTTTCCTTTCGTCGATTTTCTTTCTGGATACATCCGGTAAACAAAGCTTTATGACTATGCTTCCGATATCGTATTCAAGGGGAAACCAAAAAAAAAAAAATGTTTTCTTTGCACTTCGAGAAAATTAAGCACTTTTAAGGTGCTTAAAAATGGATTTCAAATTTAAGCACTTTTCATGACGCTACGCACCCTGTTTAAAAGCTAAGTTTTCTAAACTGACTGCTAAAAGATCAAAATAATTGAGCACTAGAAGGGTTAAATTGTTTCCATATAGAGATTGGTATTTTCTAGCTGCTATATCATGCCCTCTCATGAAAAGCGTCACGTTTACATTTGAGATTCCCCTCTTGCTGTGCAATGGTATTTCAAGGCTGATTCAAAAACTTTTCAATCATCCTTAAAAGACAATTAACAACACTAATCTTAAGTAGCTGCTCTTAAAACTTCTTCGTTAAAACAACTACAGTCAAACCCCATTGCAATGAACCCTCAACGTACCAATCTAGAAGTTTGCTAGAATCAACTACATTCGATTTTTAAAATATTTGTTACACTAAATTTCCTATAATCCTTGAATGCATTTCTGTGTTGAACACATTAATTTTACTAAATTTCAATTAGTAATGGGCTGTAATAAATTAAAATAAATATTTGTTCTTAAGAAATTAAACATTGATTTTTCATTACAAAACTTAAACTAAACTTGATAAGTGGAAATTTTGGTTCACTATAACTCAATTTCCTACTTTTGAAGATTGTTACAAGCATTTGAAAATAAATTAGTGACCTAGGAGTTTGGTTGGAACCAATTGAAAAGTCCGTTAACCCTTTGTGGCTCAGTGTTCCATTGCATGGAACACACAACAACCCAAGTTTAAAATTTTCTGAAAAAACCCTTCTACTTTGAAATCCGAAAAATTGCAGGAAAAGGTAGGAAGTCGTTCTCTTTTTGGAATATAGATGGCAGAACAATGAAATATCATTCTCTTTAAAGAATTAATTATAATTTTAGCAAATTCACTTGGCAATTTTCCTTCAATATCCTTGAAGTATTAATTTATGATTTTGTGCAAGATTCAACATTATTTTTTGAATGTATCAAGATGACTGACCCTGGTGGGGTCCTCATATGAGAGGGGTGTCCACGAAGGGGAACGACACCCTCCTTGCGGAAAGAGACAAGTTTCTTAATTTTTTTTTTGTAAATTCTATGTCTAGACAATAAACTAAACAAATTTATGATGTTTCTTCATTCTATTTCAAAAATTTTAATACCTTGCCTCCGAAAGGATTAAACTAAAGGATTGTTGTAGCCTGGGTTTGTTATACCAAGTTTTGACTGTATTTTCGTTTCTTGCCACAGATGTAGAGAAAAACACAAATAATACTGACTGATTAAGACACAAAAAAATTAATGAACAATAATGGCATTCATTACATTAGTTATCTAATAAACTTGGAGCCTCCAGCAACCTTGGTTGGCTGCTTGGGTATCGAGGGCACGCTTAACCAAGATACCCAACAAATAATGAAACTAACACCCACCATTACTATCATCATGGGTACTCTTAATGATAGTGAAAATGACAGAATACATTTTTCGAAATTAATTTTTGTATTAATTCTGAACTGATGACAGATAATGAGATAATTGAATTATGAATCTAAGTTTCCTTCCTCTTTTATTGATATTAAAGAAGATGTTACTAAACACAGATTAGCAAGATGCAGAAGAAAAGTATTTGAGTTATTTAAAAATTCATTTTCAGCTCTCAAATAGTTTCCTGTGAATTAATTATATGCAACTGATAAGTGTGAAAGTACTTCTCAATCAGAACTGAAAACAATAGAAAATGGTCAAAATTGATGCTATCTTGCAATTGTATGCAGTCTTCAGTTCCTTGCTACATTGGTGGTATCTGTAATCAGCTTCAAACAGAAAGCTCCAGTGCACCAAAGCTCATACGCAAATGAATGGTGCTTAACTTTTTCAAAAAAATTATCTGCGACTTCCTTCAGGGCTGTATATGTATTTTGTTTGTATTGGAGGTGATTATCGAGATGATATGATACACGATAAGACATGGTGTTAATAAATGTTTTGATCTTTATAAGTATGTTTTCTACTGCTTGCTCTAATAACTGCAGCTTCCTTCTCAGAATTAATAATCGATTTTACTGGAAAAAGTACATAAATTTTAGATAAATGTAGAACTGTAAAAAAAAAATACACAAATGAAGAAAAAGACCTCGCATAACTAGAATTTGATTACTGAATTCCACATAAATGAAACACTATCAATGGTAGCATTTTTAGGTACTTTTCCGTTAGCCAGGTGCAAGTGAAAAATAGGCAAATAATGTAGAATTCCGCCCAATTTTGGCGACATTTGTGCCCGGCGACTTGGCTCGCGTTTGGTTCACAATTGGCGACATTTCCAACGGGCGCAAGCGAAAAATCGCCACATAATGTAGAACTCCGCCCAATTTTGCCGACATTTGCACCCAGCGACTTGGCTCGCGTTTGGGTCATAATTGGCGACATTTGCGCCCGGTGACTTGGCTTGCGTTTGGGTCACAAATGGCGACATTTGCGCCCGGCGACTTGGCTTGCGTCACAATAACAACATTTGCGCCCGGCTAACGGAAAAGTACCCATTTTTATCATAAAATACAAGTTTCTAAAATAGAAAAAAATTTACCAGTTTTGAATCGGACCTAAAAATTCAGTTTGAAACCTTTAAAAAATTGAAAAAATATGAATATTTAAAAGTGAGGAAATCACTAAGTTTGCTATTGCTGAATAAATATGCTCTTTCATTAAATCAAATTTTTAAAAATATGAAATCAAAATGATGTAAGGAATGATTAATTTACCTTCATCTGCTGGTTACATCTAGACATTTTCACAAAAATTTCACACATTACATGACAAACATTTTCAAGAATATTTAAAATTTGTATTATAGTAAAAATAAAATGGTGAAAGATTTGAAAACTAATAGCATTTGTTGTCGAACCATAAATAAATTTATAGTTGTAAGAACTATTTGAATAAAAGGTAACCAGTAATTTAAATATTAGATATCCATGTTAAATATGAGAAAAATTTTATACTTTCAGTTATTAGATTCAATTCTTATCCCGAATAATTCGGAAAATTCTAGTTAGGCAAAGGAAAAGTTAACATACAGAATGTCAAACAAAATGCCTGGAATTAATAATCTGTTATTGGAAGAGCCATTCTATCTTCAATATACAAACTTCTGTACATTACGAGAATCTGCAAACTGTAAGTTCTTTTAAAGTATTACTTATAATAATTGTAACTCAAATGAAGGAAAATATTTTGAAGAATTGAGAAATGTATAATGACTGAATTAAAAACAATCCTTGGTTCAATAGATATGCAAGGATTTCTTTTTGACAATTTATTACTCTTTTATGGGAAAAATATATTCCTAAGAATTGCAACTCTGCAATTGCATTCCAAAACTAATCTCAATATCAAACAGAGAGGCATTATATTCCCTTACATTAGCCTTAAGAAGATTTGCAATAAAAACTACATTTTTATTCTCATTTTTACTACAGTTAGTTAGTTAGTTATATTAACGTCCCGTTTTGAAGCAACACGAGGGCTATTTTTGGACGGACCTCATAATTTTGAACCACAGTCAGATGACGAGGACGACACCTGAGCTGGCACCCCCCTCTCCAAACTTCCACGCCGCACCAACGGGAGGACCATTTTTACTACAGAGTTGCAAGTATGTATCCAAAGAGACACATATGGATCTCAAACAGAACTTTGCCAACTTACTAACCCATGGGCTAGGCAATTAATATACAAGTGTCAAGATTTTCATTTCTGTTATACATCTTGTGTCTTGTAATGTTTATATATCTATATATATACAGTGGTACCTCCCTTAATGGACACTTCCGAATAGCGGACCTCTCTAATTAACGGACATTTTTACGAGTCCCAGTCCTTCTATATAGGACAATCCATGTTATTCCCTCTGAATAGCGGTCACTCCAAATAGCGGACAGGTATTTTTGAAAAGCTTTCAATTATTTTGGCAAACATTTCAAAATTATTCCAACAAGCAAGCTAAAAATATATGTTTATGCGTCTTTACAACGAACTTTTCCCGACTCCTCCCTTCCGTGCTTGACACAATGAAATTCGACCCTAAAATGTGCACAATGGCATTCTTCTGCCTCAGCCTTTCTTTCTTCCTGTTCTTCCAAAACTCCCCTTGTTTCTTGGAATTTAGAGGCGCGAAACCTGTTTTGGGGGGGCTTGGTCTTTAATGCAAGACAAAAGGATTAGCACACAATTAAAAGGTAAAGTAGTAAATAGTTATTCTTTTCTTACCTACTTAATTTTTCCTTTTCAATTAAAATTGCAGCCGTAATTTACAATCAAATGTCAAACAGAAGTGCAAAAACTTTTTTATAGAAAGGTTGTCCTCCCCAATAGCGGACACCTCCTAAAAACAGACAAAACTTTTGGTCCCGTGACTGTCCGCTTTTCCAGGGTTCATACACATTTCCTTAAAAGAAAATCAAGGACTATCAAGGACTTTTAAGGACTTACAAAACCAAAAAATAAGGACCTCTAAATTGAATAAGCTTAACGAATTGTCGCACGCATTTTTAAATAAAATGTCTCATTTTTGCAAATTCAACCTATTAAATGCTAAGTATAATATAAAACATAGATAAAAGATACATTACAAATTTAACACAACAGAAATTCTTAAAAATATGAGTTAATAAATTGATGAAAAAAACCATGAAACTGGTAATCAAATTAAATATCTTTCAATTCCAAACTTTTTTCATTCAATTTTACACCTAAGGTATTTATTTTAATTTCTTTTCAATAATTGCTTTTCTTAGTTCATGCGATTGAATAAATAAATTGAGGTCCTTTGACTTTTCAGCCTCATTAGCTAAATCATTTGCTTCCCCATTTGTTTGGTGTATTTGGTTTGGGACATTTTCTTTTGTTTAAAAAAAAATCTATTTCCTCCTAGAGCTTTTCGTTTTAGTTGTTTTGCTTCAGTCTTTTCTTTGGATCTTTCACTTTCTAAATACTGCATGTATTTTGCTCTAGTTGAGGTGGCAAAAAGGACTTTCAAGGACTTTTTAAAAATGGGGCATAAAAATAAGGATTTGTAAGGACTAAATATAAAAGTAATGACTTTTAAGGATGCGTACAAACCCTGTTTTCGGAGGTACCACTGTATTAATCTATGCACTACAAAAATATTTAAATTGGAGCTTGGTTAATTTGAACATTTATTATTCAAATTTTTCTTGGGTCCCTTGAATTTATTAACAAATGTCATCAATAATTTGAATTTACTTTGGCTAATTTGAAGTCAAAAACCAAATATTTCAGTTCTGAATTGTTTTTGTTAGTTGAATACTCCTTTACCTTGCATCCACAGGGAATAAATTTATAAAGCCCTTAAATCACTCCTCCAGGACTTACCTGCTGTAAATTTTATTCAAACAAAAAAGCAATTAAAAATCTTTGAGCATGTTAGATGTGAATTGCACAATTGTTGTATTAAAAGTGATTATACTGTTAATTAAAACTAGTTTACTTAGTTATTAATTTTTTTAAAATTATTGTCACTTTACTCATCATAATTACTTTATATTTATTAAGTATTTATTTATTAAAGCTGTTAAATATTAATATTGCTGCCATTTTTAGTTTGTGCTCTCTTGCAATACTACTGTTAAGACTACCTTAACAGTCGTACATCTTCTTAATTCAAATTTTTGGATAAATCAAATTCTTATTGTGGCCCCATCAGTTTCAAAACAACCACAGTCCACTGTAATTCGTTTTTAAATTTGTAGCAGAACATTGTTAGTAAAAATGTGTAATACAAGTTCCTCTGGAATAAATGCTATCTCTAAATACAGGGACACAGAAAAAAAAAGATTTAGTAAACCTGGAGTTTACGGTGCCGGCCTGTTTCTCGCAAATTCTTCTTGGCGCAATTTTACGTGCCGTCGCCAAATACTGTTTTGGATGTGCAGTGCGCTGTTCAGTACTCTACTGCGCATGCTTCATTTGAAAAGGAGAGATTGAGCACGCAATACCTTTGGCATTTCAAGCGTGTTCCGGGCAATTTTTTTTAACTTAAAAAAATATCAGCGGCTTCGCTTTCAGCATAGCGGGCCACTAGTAGCTTCACTTCTTCATTGAATATTAGGCATCTATTTTTTTTTTTAATTCCGAAAAAGAGAATTCCCGCATGCAATGCATGCGGCATCACATGTGGGTTCCGAACAAAGTTTTTTAACTTAAAAAATCATCAGCGGCTTCGCTTTCTGCAAAGCGGGACACTAGTAGCTTAGCTTATTCATTGAGAAACGAAAACACAGAATAGCATACACAGTTCTGAACCTAAAGTGAATGAAAATGTTCAAAAACGAGAAAAGTGTAGATAAAACTTCACATACCTATTTTAATTGAAAAATTTCTTCTCGCTATTCTTTTTCCGACACTTCGGAGTCATACTCAACAATAGCTGTAGCGAACTGCACGTAACGAAGTGATAAAATCAGACAAAAATCAAACGGAAGAATTCCAAACAATTTTTCAAAAAAATGAAACCAAAGAATTCCAAATGATTTTTTAATCAAATTCGATTAGATCAACCAATCACATGAACGGAACAAACCAATCAAAACGAATTTTAATATCGCGCCATGCGCAAAACACAGATGAAAAGATCAATTTCCACGTATGCGCAAACGTCGCGCATTAAAAACATCATTGCACAACCAAAACAATTGTTCTCTAATCTCCGTTCTTGGCGGCAAAGAGTTGGCGATCCTGAGAGGAACGAAGTAAGTGGGCACCGTAAACTCCAGGTTAACCAAAGATTTAAATTTAGCTTGCATTGAACCTCTAAATGAATCTAATTATATTTGAATTATGAAAAGATAAGTTTATTAGATACAAATAGTTTATTTGAAGATGCAGTACAAGCTGCTGAAAAAAATGCGAGAGAAGGAATGAATTATAAAACTGGTGCAAAAAATATAGTAAAGAAAGCATGTTCTTAACTTAACAGCAGAGCAAGCTATTTCTTACAAAAATTCCTACAAAGTTAAAGATAGGGAAGAGTCACTGAATTTGGACTACCAGGATATTTTTAATGAACAATGATGGAGAACAAATTTTAATGAAAAACAAGTACAGTCAAACTTTGATTAACAGTCACAGCCCTGGTCCGGGCAGTGACGGATAACAGAAATATCTTAATATATATGTACAGTAACCTGAATTCACTGCTGGCTTGTGACAAAAATTAAAATAAAATCCTTTAAAAGTGAATAATAGATGCATATTGTATTTAACCTTAAAAAAAGATCCAAATAAACCTGAAAATAATAGTAATGTACAAAAATGATTGATTATATTTTTTTAGTCTACGACGGATAACAGAAACCAACAGTTAATCAAAGTTGTACTGTAGTAGAATATTTTTATCATTCATTTATCTTCAGAACAGTGTAATTAATTTTTTATATAAATAAAAAAGCATGCATGTGCAGACATAGTGAATGAACTCAAATATGACAATTAATGCTATCACTTCATCTTCTCTCAGTTTTTCCTCACAAATGATATATACTTTAAGTTTTTATACTTTTTTATCCAACATTTAATGCCTTTAGTGTCTTTTTATTGGTTTTTTGCTTTGACTTGTACCAATTCCAATTTATGAGGATTACTAGCATTGATAGTAATCGTATACTTTTGGAGATAATTATATACTTCCTGAGCTATTCCTGTAGTTTACGATAATATCCCCATTGATTTAAATGCTCCAATCTAGGCAACCTTTGGACCAACAACAACAAAAAAATTCCTTAACCTTAATTATAAACTATCTTCATAAAATGATTTATTAACTTGTAGTTTAAGAAATTTCCTATTTGATGATATAATATCAAATTTTTTTTACTTAATTCAGAACAGTTGTAAGGGCTTTTTGCCTTTTGTTGAAATAATCGATTGTTGATGCTTAAACCTATACTTGTTCGCTAACTGTAACCACATAGTCCTTTCTCTTAAATAAGATCTTATTATATCACTTACATAGTTAGAACATGAATTGCCTACTTTACGGTCCATATATTAAAAACTATTGAAATTAAGGATACGGTCCAAATTCAGCATCTCTCTCCTACATAGGAAAAAAACTAGACTTTTTCTTACAGACACTATAGAATATCGAAAAATAGATTTATTATGAAATTTACAAATTTGAAATGTCGTTGACAGTTGATTCATGAATTTTGAGATGCAATGCTTACTGCTCAGTGGAGGCTATCTCTAATTGAGGATTTACGAACAGTGATATTTAAGGAATCATGGATTACTTAATAATCTTATATTTTTGCAGAATACAAAGTGTACTTTACTCTAATTAATGCGAGATTTGCCAAGACATTTTCAAGTTTGCTCGAAACTGGTTTTGAAGACCTATCAAGTCGCATCTTGAACAAGTAAATAAGATTTAATGATCAGTTTTTTAGTAAATAAATATCTAGTCAAATAAACAGATGAAATCAAGAACTGAAAGTTACTATTTTATAACCATTGATATGTTGTTGCCAAAAAACAAAGCACTTATAGCTTCATCCACCCAACAGAAGGATAAAAACTCATTATTTGAAACAAATTCCTTTCTGTTGAAATTTAAGAGGAAAAAACATGAAGACAGAAAAAAAATTAAGAATTCAAAGCTTATAAGACACATGCCAGATATAAACCCGAGTATCTTGATAAAGCTGATTTACAAAAAACCTAAATGCTACAAATCACTAAATTAAACCAAATTCTGGAGGGGGGGGGTGCTCTGGCATATATAAATATTGAAATCAGCATGAAAAATTTTAGAGGAAGTCTACTAATGAGAAGGTATTTGCTTTGACCTGCATAAAGGTGACAGATATAACGATTTAACTGATTAGCATTTGGCCTCTTGTATATCATAAATTATCTACTCCACATGAAACTGGGTGGAAAGCAAGAAAGTAGGTATCGCATAAATGTAATAATCAAAATATATAATTTCAACGGTATTCAATTATCTTTTGTTTTCACTCTGAAATTATATTTAAACTTTGGCAAAGAAAATGAACGAATTATTAAGGGGGCCTATTATGATGTATTTGTACTTAATATCACCAAACTGAATAACACAAGTACATGGGTCTACAATTTCATTTAAAAATAGCTATTTTACCTCAAAGCAATTCCCTAATAATGATGGTACAAAGCTTACGTATATTTAATGCCCAAATCTCTGCACGCAAACCAGGAAATAAAAATACGAAATTTCTCAATACGAAACAAATGTGATCTAATGGAATCACCATTACCTACTATATTCGTCCTATTTTTGATTTCACTTCATCTCTGTTCAATTAATTTGTTTTTATAAAAATATTTTTACTCACAAAAACAATTATAACTTTCTTCAAATAACATGAATGATTTCCGCACGTTATAGTAAGATATTATAATATTGAGCTGAATAAAGCAAAATAAAGCTATAAGCCACAGCAACAAGCCCCCAAAATATTTTGAAATTATGCAAAGGATTTGATTGCGTGGAAGTGAAAATTAGCGTAATCAAATAAATCTGCACTTATAATGAACAGATTTGCTTTTAAATTTTTTAAGACGGGTTTTTAAAACCTAATATTTCACTCTATGAATAGTTTTTCTGAAATTTACTTACTATTTGCCTAATATCATTAACATGTAGTACGGTTCATTTGCTAAAACCAATGTCTCATTCATTTCGCATGAAATTTCATCTCTATTTTTTTGTTTTCATCCTCTTACAAATGTATGTTTTCAAATCATTTTACATAGAATGAACTTTGATCTGTCGGTATGTTTTTAGGGTCCATATTTTATGCCGTTATTTGAGTATTGTACCTTGAATTTAACATTTTTCCATTTATAACAAATAATGCAAGTGTATGGTTTTAAAATGTTAAGGCATTTATTAGTTATCACTAACCGAAATTTTTTTTAAAAGACATTTCCTATTCTTTATAAAGAAGCGTCTTCCCATTTGATGAGAACAACTAAACAGATCTCGTATCACTAAAAAA
>BGPR01010587.1:41429-51900 GCA_013235015.1 Araneus ventricosus
CTGTTCATAGCCCTCCTGGATTGCTTCACTGACATAAAGATTAGAGTTCCAAGCTCATGAAATTCTTAAAGCCCCCCAACACACAGAATTCTCACCATTCAGAAAGATGAATATATATAATGTTTACAATAAACTTTAAACTTGAAAAATATTATACAGAAAGAAAAAGACCAACTATTTATAGATATATTAACAACACTAACAGAATATTTTGAATGTGTAATCAAACATATGCACCATCCTTAAAAATACAATATGGAACAAATTAATAAGCAAAAACTGGAACAGATATCATATAAGCATCATCTGATAATCTTGTATTGGCAACTTTTGTAGCCTAACCAAACATCAGATCGTTAAGTCACAAAACATTGGGTCCATATTGAAGCTGTTGAAAAGTCGTCAGAAACAAAATTATAGCCAATAGACGGTCTGTTGAAAAAAGTCGAAAACAAAATTATGCCAATGGGGTCCCATATTAACTGTTAAAAAATACTAAAACAAAATTACCTACGGTCCTATATTAGCTGTTAAAAAATTCGCCAAAACAAAATATCGCCAATGGGTCCTTATTGAAGTTAAAAAAGTCACAAACAAAAAATATACAATAACTGGATATTGAAGCTGTTAAAAAATTGTAAAAAAAATATTGCCAATAACGGCGTCATATTGGTGTTAAAAATAAAACAATGCCAATTTACATTGAGCTCAAAAAAGTCACAAAACAAAATATCGCCAATGGGGTCCCTAACATAGTTGTTAAAAAAGATCCAAAACAAAATATCGCCATAGGGTCCTAGCTATTGAAGCTGTTAAAAAAACTCGGCGACAAATTATCACCAGTGACGATATCACAGCTGTAATCCAAAACCTTTAAAGACAACAGAATTAACATTAATAAGGAAATAAGTTGTCTTAGTATTTAAAAATACTTGTGTTACCTTAACAATTTAGAGTAAAAAAATAATTTAACAGCTGTAAAATATATTTAGACTTTGTAGCAACAAGCCTTAGAGAAAAACAAATGCATTCAATGTACCACCTTCTAATAGTTCTTTATTAGGAATCACACAAACCAGGAACCTTTCCTTCGAAAGACTGCCCTACAGAGCCAAGCTAACCTTCAGGAAGGTTCCAAGGGATAGAATGAAAAGAGCTATTTTAGGTCCAACCTGATCCTCATACAGAAACTTATAAAAAGCTGCTTCCCTCTCCCCATTAACATGCATATGAAATTTTGTTCACTGATGGCAAGCAAAATGTTAAATTCTACTGAAATCTGAATACATTTAAATAGGGTTTGGCAAAATTTTCTCATATTATATTCCCTTTCACATTACATTATATAAAACTAAAAAGAGATTGTCACATTTTCTGTAACTGAACAAGCCTTATACTTTAATAAAAAGTAATTTAAGTATTAGACAAAACAATTACTCATGATGAAATTAAAATATTATCAATACAACGTTATCAAAAGCATGAAATCTTTTCAATACTTAGATCAGAATCAGTGAAAACAATATATTTTGATCATTGCAAATTCTTTAGTTTGTAACTAAGGAAAGCGAATATTAGCGATTCAGTATTCCTGTGGTTTGAATATTCAAAAACAGATATTCAGCTTGAATATATTCAGGTAATTTTTTGAAATTTCTTTAGATGTATTTAATAGCAAGATTAAGAATTAAATTCAGTAATATCATTAAAAAAATTCCAACATTTACCCAATTTAAGTTGTAATTGTATATATAAGTATATTAATGTTGATATCATTATCCAATCAAGGCCTAAAATTATGGTTCAAGAACAATAATTGTTCAGTCTTCGGAAGAAGCCTGTCATTTGGTTTCTATGATATATATTACGACCTTCCGAAAATAGTGTACTCAATATATACTGTGCTTCCGGGAACTGAAAGATATTTTCTACAATACGTAAACTGGAAACGGCATCACCCCCCCCCCCCCCCCCCCCCCCCTCCCAGAGCCAGGCCAGAATTCTTGATTTTATTTAACATCAGTACAACTGTGTTTTCTGAATTTCTCTCTTTAAAAAAATGATAAAAACGTTTCAACATTGCTTTCTAGCTTGACGGGCTCGAAAATTTTCCTACTTTTCTAGTCATTCCACTTGTACTTGTAGCTTTGACACGGTCAAAGGCATTTTTTGGCTAGTTATTTCATTGTAATTTTTATTAAATTATCGATTGTATTGTTCTTTGCGATTCTTATTGTCAGATGAGTAAAGTTAGAGTTTGTTTTACTTTAGCCTTGTGGTTTTGACATTCTCACGATGATACAAAGTTTTTGACCTCAGGAATCCTAGATTCGCCACTGTTAAGTGGAATATGCAAATGTGTGTTGTTCCTAATGGCAAACATGTGTAAAAATTATTAAATAATCATCAATAATATCAATGTATAATGGACATGAAGCATTTGGCCAGATTTAGAAATTAAGCGAGTTTTAAAGGCAGGAAATTGTTTATCTTAAAAACAAAATTATTTGATTTTAGCCGTATTGAAAACACTCAAAATTGGCTTATCATTGACTTGGTTGAATATGAAAAATTTATTAATGGATATCATCAGTTTCATTCTGTGACCTGTTTTATTTTTGTGTGTGTGTTGTTATAAGGATGAAAAAAAAAAATTGTTAAACAGTACTGCACAAATCATATTGTAGTTTATAATAATTGGGATTATCTCTCTGATTTCGTTGTGACATAATCAATTTTTTAAGGAAACTGCTTTTCATTAGCAAAAAAACAGCTTTAGATAGCTGGGAACATGTCATAATATTTTCTTATGATATGTATGGTGCAGTTTAAATGAAACAAATAACTATAGCATTAATTATTGTATAATCGTCACATTTGTAATATATTTTGTTACAAGTAATTATTGAGATATATTTAACTTTTTGTAGGAAGTGTGCATCATTGATCTTTATATGTGTGCATTCATATGCTTGCATTGAAAAAGGAAGGTAACAAATTCATTGGAAATGTTTACAAAATTTCCAAATAATATTGCTCATCATCTTCATCCTATGTTATTTCTATTAATGATTGCCATTTAACAGGCTATCCAATATTAAAAGGTAGTGGGTCCCAAAACAAGAGGTTCTTATTTCAGTCTTTCAAGAATTTTGATTTTGTTTTGTTTTAATAATCCATAGTATGAACCACAAGATTTGTCAACTGTTAACATATTTTAGATTATTCATATAAAATTTAGGTACTATTCCATTGGCTCCAACATTCATCACTAAGATTTGGTGATGAGAGTATTGCTAAGCTGGTTTTTATCTCGGGCCTGTTAATTTAAAAATACCAAAATTTGCATAAAATGTCAATTAATGCCTTTTTCAAATAAACTGCCATTGCTTCTTCCCTGTCATTTAATAATAAAATTGATTTATTAGTGTATTATTTTTTAAAGATATAATACAAATATACGATTTTTTTTTTTTTGGTTCTCTTCAGATTTATTTTATATTGAAGTATTTATCTTATTGTGCAAAAATTGAGAACTGGAAAATTTTAATTTTAAAGTTTAGAAGAAATGGATGAAGCTGTGTAAAAATTTATCTTATTAAAATACGAAAATTGTTTTAAACATGCACACCCAAGTTGTGAAATTCAGCTAAGTAGTCGAAGGAATATAAACTGCTTAACATTTGTTATATTCTGTCAAATGTATTGATAACTGCCTGAAATGCTAAAAGTAGAGTATTTTGTCTTTTTCAGTATAACTTCATATATATATTGGGTTTAGTAATAATTCGTGAGTGTCTTTCCAGTTTGTTATAAATTTTCAAATTTAATTTTAAAAAATTTCTCTGCTCTATTGAAGAAGAAGTTGGTTCAACCACCCCTTATTTTGATTTAAAACAAAACATTTAAGTACAAAAACCAACAGCAGATGCTACTGTGGGGTATTGCTCCATCTCTGAGTAGTTCTGATTTTTATGAGTAGCTTTAGAAAGCTAGAGTAGCTTTCTGTCTTTCGATTAAATGTAAGAAGCAAATGATGTCAACATGTTCAGTCTTGTCCTCTTGGTATCATTCCATTTTAATTCTCTGAAAATCTACAAAAATTAAAAATCAAAATATACTATCATTCATAATTCATTTAATTCTGTCTCAACTAATATCAAACATTTCGCAAATGCGTTAAATTTGTGCGTACATTTTTAAATTTGGAAAAAGAAGAAGAAAAAAATGCTCATGAATTAATAACTCAACCCAAAACAATTTCCTTAAGCCCTTTATGTGTGCATTTTTTTTTTTTTTTTAATATGAATTATGTTGCGAGCTGAAATTCATGATGATTGGATTATATGTCAAAAAAAGAAGGGGGAAAAAATCCTGCTCAGAAATGCAAGATTTCTGAATTTTTCTGTGCTCCTAATCTCGACCTATATTCCTCCTAATCTCGGAAATAACATCATTTTCTATAGCAGATGAATATATAAGCCTCAGCCTAACATAATCCATATTGGTTTAAACTTGGAAAAGTTGTAGCATTTGGATAAATTAAAAAGGAATTTTGTTGTCGTAAATGTTTCTTTCAATACAGTAACTTAAAATTTTAATATTTTAGGGTAGCAAAGACAATATGAGCATTGTACTTGTTGCATTACCTGGAGCTCCAAAAATATCTGAAGAAATGATTCAACAAGATAAAGAAATTAACTCATTTTTAGAAGCACATGTAAAAGGTTCTTTGATTTTTATTTCTTATAATTTGTTTGGTCCATTTTATAATCTCTTTTCCATGTGAATTTCACTATAACAAATTATATAATTGGACTATATTAGAAACCCATGATTTGTAAATATACATAATTTTTAAATTTAAAATGGAGTAAAATAATAAATAAATCTTCTTAAATTTTATTTATGAATTTTTTGTAATTGTTTTCTGTTTTAATTATGATTGATTGTAATTAACTCATGTTTTTGTTATTAGAAATTCTTTCTGGTTCTGAAAAAATGGAGATGTGTGAAGTTATGAGAATTTTAAATGAAGATGAAAAAGTTCGCAACGCTTTAGTGCTTTTACCTATAGGAGCCCTATTTTTTAAGTAAGATTCATTTATGAAATTTTTTTATACTTCTTATGATAATGTTCTTAAAGGGCATTTTAAACTAGTGATATATCAACTTATGATTTGGTTGAATACTATCTTTTAAAAGTATGTCAGTAATTTTTGTACTATTTTAAATACTGTAATTCCAATAAGAACAAATGAGAATCCCTCTTCATTTTGGGATTGCTTAATAGAAATACGAGTCACCATTCCGAAATATTGATGCAATCCTGCTGCTTTACTGTCTTGCGATTCTTTGTAATTGGGTTCGAATTTCAGTACTCTAGTGCGCCACAGAACTCATGCAGATTTTGATGACGTTCGATGAGTTCTGTGATTGGTGCCTTTCTTGTGACTGTATTATTTACCACTGTATCTATTATTGATTATCTATATTCTGTTCTGACTGACTGTGTGTCTGGATGCCCTGCGAGGTAAGATATCGAGTCGAGATTGACTTTATAATAAAAATGCCTTTTTATGCTTTCTGCTCTGCCCTGCTCAAACGCTATTGCTTCTACTTTTCATAATTTTATGCCCGACTTCTTCGGCATGAAATATATCAAATATGACAATGACAAATACAGAAGAAAATTCAGTGGATAAATTAAAATTATCAGAAGTAAAGTCCTATTTTGATAAAGAAGTTCTGATAGTTTGGATGGAGTGTCCACTTAATTGGTAGGGGGGTGAAAATATTTCCAAATTTGAAAAGGGAAAATCTTTCAGTTCCTCCAAGCACAGTATATAGGGAGTGTTTACTTTTTGAAACTGGCCATATACCATATATACAGTCGCAAATCCGGAATCGTCAGACTTCGGCAATTCCAGATTTGGAATCTTAATAATTTCAATATTAAGAAGTGAATTTAGCATCATAAAACACATAATTCAATTTAAATTTAAAAATTATTTATTGCTTGTTTTCTTTGATTTAAAAACATAATTAATATTATTTCTTATTAATTTCAACATTTTTACAAAACATTTCATTTAGAGCGAGTTGCTTCATAAGTTTTAGTTTTTGATTAAGTAACTTCTCTTTTATTTTATGTATCGCCATTATGTCCGACTCCGAAATAAAGTATCTTTGCTCAAGTCCTTTTATTGCGGTGTTTAAAAAATTAAAAAGCTAAATAAAATGTTGGAATCGTTTGTCAAGCAAAATATATCAACTCGGATGAAAGCAGTTCAACATTCGTGAGGGCTAGTTCAGAATTAAAGACAACCGCGAATTTCTGGCAAATCCTTTTTGTGAGCCAGAAGGGGAGAGGAAGTTGCGTGCACATTTTATTTGTTAACATTTCTTACATTCTTGACTAGTTCGTTTTGAGTGCTAGAGAGGGGAATGAGGAA
Source organism: Araneus ventricosus (assembly GCA_013235015.1). Taxonomy (NCBI): domain Eukaryota; kingdom Metazoa; phylum Arthropoda; class Arachnida; order Araneae; family Araneidae; genus Araneus; species Araneus ventricosus. Next base: position 47,885 of record BGPR01010587.1, read on the forward strand.
GGTATTGTAACTCCGTGATTTGTTACAATCCCCCCCCCCCCCTCCCGCAATACCTTCGTTGCACATCATTGTATATGTGGTTAAATCCTTTCCCTCCCCAGATGGTTACAACCGGTTTCTGCTGACTCTGGGTGCCGATTTGTTAGATAAAAATTAGGATTGGGGGTTACAGAATGAAAAAGGTCTGGATTTGGGATCATTCCAGTTTTTGGACATCCGGATTTGCGACATTTGACTGTATATATAAACAGACGGAACAGACTTCTTCCTGAAAATGGTGAATTATTATTGTTCTTGCATCATGATATCAGACTTTACAATGATGAATGATGTGTAATATTGTTAAATATACTTATGCACTGTGCAACTTAAAACTGCATAAATGTTAGATTTTTTGTCCCCTTTTGATAATAAATATACTGAAATGTAATTCTGCAATATGCCTTGTTAATTATACTTAAAAGCACATTTAACAAAAAAAATTATTATCCCGAATATCCGGTTAGTATTCTGAAAAAGGGCCAAATATTCGTAACATCCCTACTTTAAACTTCCTAAATTTTAATGTTCTAGTTTTTTAAATTGTATAGCTGTGTGATGTAAAAGCTATGCATGTTAGTTTTGGATTACGAAGCTGAACTTATTTATGAAACTGAATTCCATTTACTCTTTTATTTATTTATTTATTTATTTTTGCTCTGCTTCTTTAAAAAGATGTTTAAACTTGTAAAGAAGTTGGAGGTTTTTTTTGCTTGCATCTACAAAATTTACGAAGAGTAAGAAGATGATACTGTAACAATCAAACGAGTAGCTGAATTTTGTATACTAAAGAATTTTGCTATGAAATATAACACATATTGCCATTTTTTTAAAGATAGCTAACAAAATATTTTCTTCTTGTTAGACAGCTGAGAAAAGCATGCATGAAAAAATAGAGACGTAGAATTTGTTTTTTTATGAATAATAATGCACAAGTTGTGTTTTGAGAAAGCATTTTGAAAAAAGCTGTTAGTGTGTTAAATTTTCTCATACTGAGAAGAAATAGTATTAAGGTAAATTAACTTGTCATCGATTATAAAAGATGGTGACAAACAAAACACTTTCATATAATTAAAATTTAATATATTTATGCACATATGGGTTGTAAAACCATTAGGGAAAAATTTCAGGCTGGTCAGAAATTGGGAGCACTTCTGACCACCCATAAAATCAACTGGCAGTGATTTTGCTGAATAATAGCTCCAGTCTGAATGCTGATAAGTGTGATTGACAGCCTTGGGAAGGTTATTAAAAACCAATAAACGTGCTAAGTTCATTTATGTTTTCACAAGAAAGCTATATTAAATTTTGCTATCATCTATTCTCAAATAGCTTATCTCCTGCAGTGTTTCCGGTTCTGAAATGTGATCTCTATGGCTACCTGGGTGATGGATCACTAATGTGTGGCAATATTTCAATATTCTGACTGCAAGGGTTTGAATACAGTCACACACACTAAAGTTGTTGTGTGACAGTACATTCCATTGTCAACTAACTTGTGGTGAACTGACATTATAGTTACATATAAAATCATTGTCCAGTTCACTAGAAATTTCAGATTCTGGGCCTGCAAGAAAAAGGAAATAATATTCAACCAGGAATCAACAAAAGATATATTTTTAAAAAATCAGCTAATAAAGGCGATGAATTTATGCACAGATATTAATAGATTATATGCCAATTGGCAAAAATTTATAATAAGATGTTTTGTTGTATATGTATAAATATGCTGGCATTTGAAAGATTTTAGTCTCTGTTGTGAGTATTGTAATTATTAATGCATTGCCATTTTTCATTTTGTAAATGAATTTTTGCATTTAATTCACAAGATTTATTACTGCGAGACTTTTATTTGTCTTTGTTTATAGATGTTTTTTTTTTGTTAAAAAATACAGATGAACATAATTAAATATGGATTGTTAAATTATTCTATTAAAATTAGTTTCAGTGTAATAACTTTTAGAAGATTATTTTAAAAGAATTTAGTTTTTATTAATTTAAAATTTCTGATTTTTAATGCAAAATTTGTTTTTTAGGCATTCATTTTTGGAAGAAGTGTATAATAAATTAAAGAGCAACCCATCAGCAAAAGTACGTACATTTTATATTTAACTTTATTAAATTATTAAAGTGATCAAACATCCCATTTTAGCTGGAATATAATTAGCTAAATTTTCTCTGTTTATCCTGAATTTTACTTATTAATAAATAACTTGTGTTAATAAATAAAGATGAGCTAGATTTGTTTTTGAAAAATTATATTTAAAAAAGTTAATCTTGAGTAAAATTCAATAAAATGTATGGTAAAAGTCCCAACTGTTACCATACAGATGAAGTGACCAAATGCCTTGCTTAGCAGGGATAGTCATTATAATTTTTCTAAAAGGTAACTTTTGAAAAATTCTTCTTCCCAATTTTTACTATACATAAAATAGGGTCATTATACTATGACCTATGTGGATGACTTAACCTGAAGGAAGAAAAATAAAAGTAATAACAAAATATATCATTTAAGCTACTTTTATCATTCTACTTTTGATTAAAAGTTTTTAATAATGAAGTATATTGTTTTGGATTTTTTAATTTATATAATACTAGCAGTAGGCACATGATGTTGCCCATGGCATAATGACTCCAACAAAATAAAATAAAAAACCCAAAATGACATAAAATAAAGTTTTAAAAACTAATTAAAACAAAATATGTGAGTGTTGTTTCCTGAGGTGCTTGGGTACGTTGAACAGCATTTTCTGTCATGAAGTAGACTCTCTGACCATTTTCAAGGTGGACGCTTAGATGAATAACTTTGGGGTGTCGCTCGCGAATCGGGAAGTTAAACATTCTCCATACTGCTTCGTTGCTGTTGATGTATCTCCCCATTTGATACTGGTGGATTTCATTTAGGTCATTTTCTCCACTGGTGAGTTCAAACACAATCGTGTTGACATACTTACAGATGTACTTGATAGACATCACAGAATTGCAATACTGTTACGTTGATTATGCGTATTGAAAATTCTTGTTAACAAAGTGCAGTATGGTACAATCCAAGTATTGTCCGCAGACACTTCTAATCCTCGTAAAACTGATGTTTGCAGTAAATCGCCATCCGACGATATAGTGGATGTCCGTCCTGTTCTGTTTGTTTAAAAGAATGGCGTGGGTATCGCTTTGTGCAAATTCCACCCTTCATACATGCACCATCTGCGTTGTTACAATGCAAAAAAGATCTGGGTCTTCTCGCGGATTGAAGATTTCTGCACTAATAAAGTTATTCACTTTGTGTACATGTAATGTGTCTTTGAGACAAATGAGAATGTGGATTTGAGGAAGTACTCAATTCTTCAACTCTATCGTATACATATGACACTTAATTTCTCTAAAAAATTTTGCCTTTGTGATAAGATTCATGAGCGTTTTTTGCTTTTGATGAAAGACTCTAACAAATCATGACGATCCTGTGGTTTTTGCACAACAAATAGTTCTTTCTGTAACTCCATCCATGTGACTATTTTTTTAATTCTGTAAATTATGTAAGACGTTTACAAGAAAGGTCATTACAACGATAATTGTTTGCTCTTTCTAATGGTGCATCGATTGTTTTTCTATGATCATTATTTCTCATGGATCGGCCAGACACTTGCGAAAAATCATCCTAAACGACACAAAACATTAAATAAAAAATTTACTAGATTAAATTTTAAAATTCGGGCTTCAAGGTGCATTGAGTCACCATTACAACTACCTGTGTGCCAAATTTCAAGGCTGTAAGTGCAATATTTTAAACAATGAAAATTGTTAATTTGGTATGTGATATTTACACATAATTTGTAGGTTTCTATCAAATTTTGATCACAATCTGTCTGCGGAAAGTCTGTCCGTGTGCATGTGAACTCTATAACTCAAAAACTTAAATAGCCAGATGGATAAAATTTGATACACATTTCTTTCATCAGAAATGTAGATGCAATATAAAA
>BGPR01010588.1:0-39577 GCA_013235015.1 Araneus ventricosus
ATCAGATATATGAGAAAAACTTATAAAATATGCTATATTTTAGGGAATTGTTTTTTTTATGAAAACTTTCGTTTTACAAACGAATAACCAAGTAATGATTTTTTTTAATTTAATTTCTGTATTCTACAGAAACTTCAGAAAAAATTAAATAACTGACAAGTGCTGAACGTTGATGACGCGTAAATCTAAATCCTGAATTGCTTATGAATGGTTTTCTCTTTCCTTAGAATTCCCATTGGTTTGGTAGAAGAAATATTCTTATCAATAAATAGCAGCATGCCACTAACCAAAGAATAGTGTTAATCCTCGAAAATAGTTGCTTTCTTACATTCATATAGGAAGTATATAGTTGCATGAACAGAAGATATTATTTAAGAGATTTTAAATTTATTAACTACTAAGAATATATTTACACTTATCAAAAAATTGTTAAAAAATAGCTAAATTATCGTTTAAAAACCATTACATATATTAATTTGTGTTATTGACTTATTACTTATTTTAAACTTCGTATTCTAGAAGGAAAGCGACCAAGTAAGTAATGTTTAACATAATTCATCCCTGAATATTCCCTGAACGTCTTAGAAAAGGTAAAATCATTTAATGTATACATTGCATTAATATAACATTCACCTTGATTTAAAAGTTCTCTGAGTGACTTACTCCTTGTTTAAATATTTTAAATTTTGAGAAAAACTTCATCAAATGCACAATCATTGTTGCAATCCTTAATTGTTTTTATTCCAACAAAAATGAATTTTCTCTCTTCGGTCATAATGGAAAGTGTGGTCCAGGAACGGGGAAAAACATTCAAAGGAAAAAATTTACAAATGAATGAAAGTCGAAAGATGCCTTTTGCTTAAAACGAATGGACAAGAACCTGTGTTTTTTTTGTGGAGAAAACAGTTGTTTATTGGCAGCAAAGCTACTGCGGGGTTTATTGTCATCATATTGCTTTTCAAATGCATTACTTCACCAAAAAAATGACTATTTTATTAAAGTGGAACCTCGCTTAACGAGCACCCCTCATAACGAGTAATTCGTTTAACGTGCAAAATTAATTGCAAAAAATGCCTCGCTCAACGAGCGAGGTCTCGCATAACGAGTGAAAATGAGAGGGGAAGCCCCGGATTTTCCGCCTGCTGCATCAGTCCATGTTTAGAAATCGTTCCATTAGCATCGCTTGGTCGTTAGTGATCACACATTTTTCCAAACTTGTGTTCAGACATATCATTGAAGCAAACCAATAAGCCATCATGTGACAATGACGTAGCGACCGGGGTGAAAATGGGGGTATAGATGCTCCGGGCGCCATGGAGTCAAAATATTACTGCATTTATGCTGTTTTTTAAAGATAAATATCATGGGGTGTGCAAAAATAGTACCACACCCCGGGCGCCATTTACGCTTATAAATCGATTGATGACGACGGGATATAAACAGAATCATTACTTCCCGACGTCACATACCCGCTAATAACTAGCCATGGCAGACAAAACGTTAATGCATTTCTAAGTCACTTTAAAGAGAGATAAAAGAAGGGACGAAACAAATACCATGATCCGCGTACGTCGCCATATTGCCGTTACAATGATGGGGTGAAAAAGTCACACAGTGACCTGAAGCCACATACCGTTACGCAACTGTCATGCAGACCATGAAGGGAGTAGTCTACTCTCATACAGTTTCGGAAATATCACTTTCATTTCGTTACCCGCCTAAAGATGATCGAGTACGTGGGAAGAGGTCAACAAGAGAACCTCACTTCGCTTCTGAAGAAACTTTTGACAGAGAACGTTATCGAATGGCACTTCGTAGGGTTTGAGGCACACCTGTGAAGCCTGCAGACAACGAAATTTTGAAGAAGTTGTGGAGGAGAGCTTGTTAGAGGAGCGTGGAGGTACAGCAAAGCTACGTAAGGTTTAGCCCAGTGATACCGGGGTCTAACTCAGAGATCAACAAGACAGACCATACAGCAACACTCAAAAAATTTAATTAGGTTTCTGGAGTAGCTGTCCGGTGTATAAACGAATTTACATATAGCTTCTACATTCACGATATTAGACAAGTGCCGATAAAGATCAGTGAGAGTCAAAATAAATTCCTAACTGGACTTCGTCGCAGTTATCAAGGGTGAGTGACTGTAATGCAATGATATACAATCGATGGTAAATTGTGAACCGATAGAGATCAAGCAATGTGTTACAACTCAGGGCGAGTTACGTAGATTCCGGGATAGCCGGAAGAGGAAATTGACGTGGATGGAATGCTCAATTTATTGAAGAAAACTACCAAACGGGTTATTCCTAATTAATAAGCTACGAGATCGGTATTTGTCCGCGAGGTAATGCAATCGTTCAATTTTCCAGCAATAATCCAAAGGGATGCTATGATGCATCCCGCAGTTCATCACAGGCGCTAGCCAATTTTCACGGGGTCAAAACGACCGTAAATTCAAAGTCTAGAATTCACTGTCGCGATCTGACTTCCTTAATCTCTATCTCCTGTTTTCTCCATCTTCCTTTTAACCTTCTACCTTCCGCACCTCAGAGAGTGGCCGAAAAATTAAATTCTGCATTTGTCCGAGTGTTGAACACATCATCCAACCTCAACATTCGCTTCCCCTTACAGGGTTACTGGAAGTGGTCAAAACATCACTGCTCCTCTCGTCGGCTCCTCCATGGGGGGGGCGGGGGGGGGCTACAAAACCAGGTGCGGGCATCGTCCTTCCGAACTCCCTCTCGGGGTTTCACGTAACACTGGCTGTGTTTATGGTCTCTTTACGACTTTACGTTCCTCTCCTGATGCCTTAGAGACTTCTTAGGTGGTCTGTCTTAGGGAAAACAGAGAAAGAGGTAACCTCCTTACAGCTACAATCTCTGGTGCAATAAGAAAGTACTGAAACATGGGAAACTGTTTATTAAAGTACTTTTGAGAAGCATCACCATAATAAGATTGGAAAAGCATACATTTATTTAATGATAATACTGTGTCATATTTTCGTCAAATCTTTTGAAGCGTCAAAAAAACCAAATGTCTCTAAACAGCTTTCTAATAAAAAAAGAATTAGATATGTATCATAAATAATAAATTAATAGTTCGATTTATTCTGCAAAATGAAATTCATCTGAGATTTGTTCATTCCAAGGATAAAAGAAAAGATGAAGATGAGTCAAGTTCTTAACAATATTATATATATTATTTTATTTAAAAAAGTTAAACATGAAATTTGTTGAGCATCTGTTTCGGTATGAACACATATTGTATTTTACATTACTTATTTTGATGGAAAATTAATTTTTTGCTTAACGAGTGTTTCCTCGAATTACGGGTAAGATCCTGAACTACTTATGCCATAAGCAAGTTTCCACTGCATATGAAACGTAAGTAGTTATACAAAAAAGAAAATTTCAAAAGTTTTATTGTCCAGAAATTTACTTGAGTTGTTCAACTAGCACAATTGAACAATTATATCTAAAAAATACTATTATATATATGTTATTTTTATGGAATTTAGCAATTAATATAAAACTTTTCTTACAGAACCAGTTAATTAAGTAAGTGAAATTTAGAAATAATTTCTATATTCCACAGCACATCAAAACCATAAATAATAAAGTATAAATAAAAGGAATTATATCTTACCATATTTTGAATCTACATCCACCTAAAAAACAAATATATTTTATTATGTTTTAAATTTTATTTCTTGAAGGTGAAAACTTTTATCAAAATCGACTTACTATAACCAACTTATTATAACCGAACATTTCCATAACCAACGACAATTTAAATACTAGCAAAAAACAAATGTCTCTAGGCAGCTTTCTAATAAAATAAGAATTGATATGTATCATAAATATTAAAACCACACAATGCCAATTATTCTTTGGGTGATATGGAAAAGATAATAACACATGCGAATACCGTTTCAGTATTTAGTGTAGTTTATTCTTCGACGGTTTTCTTGATCGGTGAACCTTTCTTTGCCACTGCGGCGATATCAAAGTATCCTGAAAGTAGATATCTTCGGAATGATTTTCTCCTTCCCATAGGCCTTTAAATTTTCGTTTGGGCGGACAAACATCAAACGCTGTGATCTAGTATGGAATCAACCACCATTTTATGAATAATAACCTTCATTGTGGTAAACAACATACTTTTCATAAAGCAGTATTCAGTTTAGTAAAAATACAGATTTAGAATATTTTCTAATGCCGTATTAATGCAAAAACGGCTATATCTCGAAATGTGTATTTTACAATTAATTTCTTATTTCATAACTGCGTTCTTTCTCATCAAAAATTCGCGCTATTACTGAATTCATATTGATAATTCTTGATGAAGAAATTAATTTCGATTATATAAAACACATTTGACAAAAGATGGGATTACTATGATTTCAAAATTTTGTTTTCCAAAAACATAATTTCAGTTGTTATAAAAAGCAAATTTTGGCAATAACTCTTGAAACAAATTGATTAAGCATGAAAAATTTGTTTCGCGTATTTATTATTTACTTTCAACTTGACTTTTCAAAAGGAGGATATCAAATTAAGTCACATTTTAAGATTAATTTCTATATTCTTCAGGAAACGTGTAGCTAGCTTATTTACAGAATTTACTAATCATTTTATTGTCTATTCAATGTTCAATTCTACATTCTACAAACACTTAAAAAACGATAAAAATTAATTACATCGTACCTTATATATAATATATACCTACATATTATATAATCTTACATGCAAATAAAAATAAGTATACTTCTGACTGTGTGTCTCATATACTCAATTTTTAATTTTTTATGTTGAGGAAGAAAGTATTTTTGTCAAAATCGAGCAATCAATGAGTATTCTTAATACTGGTAAAAGTTGATATTTGGATGATATGAAAAATAGATAATAATATAAAAAGAATATTGCTTCATCAATTTCAAAATTTTAGTTTTCAAGCTGTTAAATGCAAATTTTAGTCTTTCATTTGCTTAAAGTTATAGATTTAGAAATTTCCAGCCATTTAATTATAATCTATATATATTATTAATAGTAACTAATATATATATATATATATCAAAACCAACATATAAACACAAAATAAAAACTCAAAAACAGTAAAAAAGGACAAAATGGCTAAATAGACAAAAACCATAAAAAACCAAAAAAATTGAAAAACATCATAGCGAGCCGCTCGTCAGGAAGAGAAGCTCGCTCATGATATTAATTTGTGCTTTTTTCTGCTGACGATATATATATATATATATATATATTTGGGACATACTCACTCTCCTCATCCATCAATTAAGCCTTCAATTAAGCTTTCTGAATTGCCGGTTCAGTAACCCTAAGGGTTACACGATATGGAGATCCCTAATCCTCCAGGCCATTATAATTTTTATAATTGTTGGATTTCCATCTTAGATTGTCTTTTTTATGTTATTTGAATTTTAAGTGCAATAATTTATAATTAATAATTCATTAAGTATGTTTATAGATAGGATAATCAAAGTATCTTGGTAATCATAGATTTAAGAAAAAATTCCTTTTTCAATTATATAAAACAAATATGAAAAAAGATGCAACTTCTATGATTTGGCCTTTTGAGGACGACGGTCACTCAGGCTTGCCATCTGCTTAACACATTCTCTCCCTGTCTGTCACAAATTTGTGACGGCTCGTGGTGCTTTTAGAAACCGACTTTCACGTCGGTGTGACACCAACTTTAGTGCAATTAGGCTTAATTAGAAAAAGTGCACCGGCCCAGAGCACTCACGCGCGTTGGAAAATATCGGCAGACAGAACCGCACGTTTTCCGTGCTTCCGACCTCAAAGGGTTAAAAATGTTAATTTTTCAGAATATACTTACAGTATTTGCTAATTATTTTAAACTCCATTTTACAGAAGAGGAATATCCAGGTAAGCGATAATTTAAGATTAATTTCTATCTTCAACAAAAACTTCAAAGAATGATTAATTGTTTACATCATTTACTAATTATTTTAAACTTTATTTTTCAGACGAGGAATATGACAGTAAGTGCTATTTTAAGATTAATTTCTATTTTAAAAAGGGTAAAATTTACTATGGATATCTATATTTACACAAAATCAAGAGTTAGGAAGAAATAATTGTCATTAAATTTTAAAAGGTGATGTGTATCTCAAAAATTATTAGAGTTCAGGTACATGTTTTTTTTTTATTTAATATTTTTGAATGATATAAAGAGTGATTTTCAGATAAAAGTAACTATTACCTAATATGAAATAATTATTATGATTTATGCTGCATGAATATCATTTTAGAAAATCCATATGAGTTATGTATTCAAAATATTGCAGCCAAAGATATGGCTAAAAATAAATTAAAAACAGCACATTCGAACGATGGATCTTATAACATATCTACTATGCATGCATAATATGCTTACAGTATTTACTAACTACTTTAAACTTCATTTTACAGAAGAGGAATATCTTGGTAAGTGATATTTTAAGACTAATTTCTGTTTTCAACGAAAACTTCAAAAAATGATTAATTTCTTTACATCATTTACTATTTATTTTAAACATTATTTTTCAGACGAAGAATATGAAAGTAAGTGATATTTTTTTCAGATTTATTTCTATTTTCAATACAGTCAAATTTAGTATGGATATCTATTTTGATACAATATCAAGAGTTAAGAAGAAATAATTGTCGTTAACTTTCAAAAGGTGATCTATGCCTCAAAAAGTATTAGTGTTCACGTCCAGGTTTTTTATTTTTTATTTCAGAGATATAAAGAGAATTTTTCAGATCTAAGCAACTTTTACCTAATAAGAAATAATTATTTCGATTTATGTTGCATAATTTGTTTAGAGTATTTATTATTTACTTTCAACTTGATTTCGCAAAATGAGAATATCAAAATAAGTCATATTTTAAGATTAAATTCTATGTTCTTCCAAGAATGTGTAACTTAATTACAGTATTTAATAATCATTTTACATTCTATTCTATGTTCATTTCTATATTCTACAAACACATGAAAAAAGATAAAATTAATTATATTTTACCTTAGATGATCTTACATCGAACTAAAAATAAGTATACTTCTGGCTGGGTTTCTCCTTTATTTAATTTTTAATTTTATATGTTGAGGAAGAAAGCCTTTTTTTTTGTCAAATCCGTACAATCAATGAGTATTCTTAAACCTGAAAAAAGTTACTGTTTGGATGATATTGAAATTAGATAACATGAAAAGAATACTGCTTCATCAATTTCAAAATATTAGTCTTCAATCAGTTATATATATATATATATAAAGTTATTGTGAATTGCTAAAATATAAAAAGTTATTTTAACTCGGATATACTTTCAATTCGTTTTTCCTATGTTTTCGAATTTGACATGAAAAATTGTTATTTTATAGTATTTTTTTTCTATTATGTTTTGCTTCTTTTATATATACATATATAAAAACTCGATTCCGGCCTAAGCCAACAATTTTTATAGAAAGGTATTATTGTCATCACGGACTCAGCCGCCAATTTTTATAGGAAAAAGGGTTATTGTCACAGATCCCGGGTGAGGATCCAATTTAATAAGGAAAATTATTGTTCTAGTCTAGGCTGAAGCCAAAATAACTTTTAGAAAAGAGCATTATCTTATGGGCACTCTAGGGGTAAATGCACCAAAGATAAAGGATGAGAAAACAGGAGTTAGAAACTAAATTATTTATTATTAGAATAACATAATCTGAAATGAGAAATGTATTTACACAGGTAATTATTTACAGTTGGACAGGAAAGATTTAGGGTTGTTCCTCACTTAAGTTTACATCTCGTTAAAAGGTTTAATTAGAGTTTCATCTTAGTTATAGATTACGTTACAGATACATTACAGTACAGCACAGCCATCGCCCATCGCCGCTGTGCTAACAGGGATGAAACCCCGTTAACTCGTTACGCTCGCATCTACTGCATGTCTGCTTGATTTCAAAAAGTCATTTTCCCCGATTAAAACATTACATTGGGTTTTTAACGGAGAGCTTACACCTACGCATGACTTGATAACCATGAAGTAAAATCTTGTAGGCATTTTTTTATATCAGATATATAAGAAAACTTATAAAAATATGCTATATTTTAGGGAATTACTTTTTATTTGTGTTACTTACTTATTTTAAACTTCGTTTTCTAGAAGGAAAACGTCCAAGTAAGTAATGTTTAACATAATTCTTCCCAGAATATTCCCTGAACGGCTTAGAAACGGTAAAATTGTTTCATTTATACCTTGCATTTATATTACATTTACCTTGATTTAAAAGTTCTCTGAGAGACTTACTCCTTTTTTTAATTTTTTTAAATTTTGGAGAAAAAACTCTCATCAAAGGCAAGCATCATTGTTACAATCCTTAATTGTATTTATTCCATCAAAAATGAATTTTCTCTCTTCGGTCATAATGGGAAGTGTAGTACAGGAGCCCGAAAAAACCTGCAGAAGAAAAATTTCGCAAATAAATGAAAGTCGAAACATGCCTTTTGCGTAAAAAGAATGGACACGAAGTCGTGTTTGTCATGATGTAAACCGGGGTTTATAGGCAGCAAAGTTTACAACCTTTGCCACCACAATGCTTTGCAATGCATTACGTTGCCAAAACAAAACTGATTATTTTATTAAAGTGGAATCTTGCTTAACGAGCACCCCTCATAACGAGTAATTCGTATAACGTGCAAAATGAATTGCAAAAAAATGCCTCGCTCAACGAGCGAAGTTTCGCTTAACGAGTGAAAAAGAGAGGGGAAGCCCCGGATTGTGCGCCTGCTACATCAGTCTATGTTTAGCAATCATTCCACTAGCATCGCTTGGTCGTTTGTGATCGCACATTTTTCCAAACTTCATTTCAGACATATCATTGAAGCAACCAATAAGCCATCATGTGACAATGACGTAGCGACCGGGGCGACAATGGTGGTATAGATGCTCCGGGTGCCATGGAGTCAAACTATTACTGCATTTATACGGTTTTTAAAGATAAATACCATGAGGTGTGCAAAACTAATACCATACCCCCAGAGCCATTTACGCTTAAAAGCGATTGATGACGACGGGATATAAACCAATCATTATTTTCGGACGTCACATACCCTCGCTACGCCGCTAGCCATGGTGACAGAACTTTAATGCGTTTATGTCTGTTTTCAAAGAAAGATAGAAAAAGTGAAGGACGAAAAAAATACCATGACCCGGCCGTCGTTTGCACAAGCTAAGTCTGTAATGATGGGGGGGGGGGAGAAATATTCATATTTTGACTCCGACGCCATATACCCCCGCTACGCCACTGTCATGAGACCATGGAGGAACTAGTCTTACTCTCAGACACTTTCGGAAATATCACTTTCATTTCGTTACCTGCCTCAAGATGATCGAAAATACGTGGGAAGAGGTCACCGGGAGAACCCTCACTTCTGCTTGGAAGAAGCTTCGACAAGAGAACGTTATCGAATGGCACTTCGAAGGGTTTGAGGCATTACCTGTGAAGCCTGCAGACAACGAAATTTTATCTTTGGCCAAGATAATAGGCCTCTAAGTGGGAAATGATAACTCATGAAAGATCGAAGACCACAGCCAAGGGCTGATCATCGAAGAGTTTACCGAATTGCGTTCTGTTTCACAGCAAGAAGTTGTGGAGGAGAGCTTGTTAGAGGATGAGGAGGTAACAGCAAAGCCATGTAAGGTCTTAGCGCAGTGATGCCGGGGTCTGATCAGAGATCAACAAGACACAGTAATACAGCACATCAAAATTTAATTAGGTTTCTTGAGTAATGGCATATGTACAAACAAATTTACGTATGGTTTACACATTCAAGAGATTAGAAAAAGTCCCGGATAAAGATCGCGAGAGTCAAAATGTTCCTAACTGGACTTCGTCGCAGTTATCAAGGTGAGTCACTCGTAATGCAATCGATATACAATCCATAGTAATTCAGGAACTGATATAGTTCTTATAGTACGAGTAAGATCCTGGAACTACTTATGCTCGTTAAGCAAGTTTCCACTGCATGCGAAACGTAAGTAGTTATATAAAAAGAAGATTTCAAAGTTTTAATGTCCAGAAATTTACTTGAATTGTTAAAACTAGCACAACTGAAAAATATATCTCAAAATATGTATAATATATATGTAATTTTTATGGAATCTAACATTTATTATAAAACTTTTTTTCAGAACCAAAGCAACCAAGTAAGTGAAATTTAGAAATAATTTCTATATTCCACAGCACATCAAAACGATAAATAATAAAGTATAAATAAAAGGAATTACATCTTACCATACTTTGAATCCACGTCCACCTAAAAATAAATATAATTTTACTAAGTGTTTTAAATTTTGTTTCTGAAGATGAAAAACTTTTGTCAAAATCGACTTACTATAACCAACTTACTGTAACCGAATAACTATAAAAAGCGAGAATATATATATATATTTGGGACATACTCACTCTCCTCATCCATCAATTAAGCTTTCTGGAGGGCCGGTACCATAACCCTAAGGATTACACAATATGCAGATCCCTAATCCTCCAGTAAATTATAATTGTTATAATTGTTGGATTTCCATCTTGAATTGTCTTTTTTATGTTATTTGAATTTTAAATGCAATAATTTATAATTGATAATTAATAAAGTATGTTTATTGATAGGATAATCAAAGCATTTTGTTAATTATCGATTTAAGAAAAATTACTTTTTTAACTATATAAAACAAATATGAAAAGGATGCAACTTCTATGATTTAGACTTTTGAGGACGACTGTCACTCGGGCTTGCCATCTGTTTAACACATTCTCTCCCCGACTGTCACAAATTCTTGCCGGCCCGTGGGGCTTTTAGAAACCGACTGTCACGTCGGCGTGACACCAACTTTAGTGGAATTAGGCTTAATTAGAAAAAGTGCAACTGGCCCTGAGCAGTCACGCTCGTTGGAAAACGTCGGCACACAGAACCGCTTGTTTTCCGTGCTACCGTCCTCAAAGGGTTAAAAATGTTAATTTCTCAGAACATACTTTCAGTTGTTGCAAACAGCAAATTTGAACGATGGATCTTAAAAAATATCTATTAGACTTGCATAATTTGCTTACAGTAATTACTAATTATTTTAAACTTCATTTTCCAGAAGATGAGTATCCAGGTAAGCTATAATTTAAGAATAATTTCTATCTTCAACGAAAACTTCAAAGAATGATTAATTTGTTTACATCATTTACTAATTATTTTAAACTTTATTTTTAGACGAGGAATATGAAAGTAAGTGATATTTTAAGATTACTTCCTATTTTCAAATGAGTCAAATTTAGTAGGGATGTCTATTTTCACACAATATCAAAAGTTAAGAAGAAATAATTGTCGTTAACTTTTAGCAGGTGATTTATGCCTCAAAAAGTATTAGTGTTCACGTCCATGTTTTTTTTATTTCAGTGATATAAAGAGTATTTTTCAGATCTAAGCAACTTTTACCTAATAAGAAATAATTATTTCAATTTATGTTGCATAATTTGTTTGGAGTATTTATTATTTACTTTCAACTTGATTTTGCAAAATGAGAATATCAAAATAAGTCATATTTTAAGATTAAATTCTATGTTCTTCCAGGAATGTGTAACTTATTTACAATATTTACTAATCATTATACATTCTATTCTAAGTTCATTTCTATATTCTACAATAACATGAAAAACGATAAAATTAATTTAATTTTACCTTACATGATCTTACATCCAACTGAAAATAAGTATATTTCTGACTGGTTTCTCCTTTATTTAATTTTTAAATTTAGATGTTAAGGTAGAAAAACTTTTTTTCAAAATGGAACAATCACTGAGTATTCTTAACCCTGGAAAATGTTACTGTTTGGATGATATAAAAACTAGATAACATAAAAGGAATACTGCTTCATCAATTTCAAAATTTTAGTCTTCAATCAGTTATATATATATATATATATTAAGTTATTCTGAATTGCTAAAATAGAAAAAGTTATCTTTACTAAGGTTATACTTTCAATTCGTTTTTCATATGTTTTCGAATTTGATATGAAAGTTTGTTATTTTATAATATTTTTTTTCTATTATGTTTTGCTTCTTTTATATATCTCCCTACAACGAAGTCTCCCTACATCTAATTTCTCCCTATGACGAAATTTTTAATCAGAATTTTTAAAAAACATTCAAAATATTCTCCATATGACGAAGTGGTTGTCTCCCTATGACGAATTTTTTCAGACATTTGTCTTTTTGATTTTTGTCATTTTTGAAGAAAGTTGCTAATTTCTGTGCAAACAAATCGCTCACACGTGCAACCACTCGCATTGTTCATTCCAGCGATAACGTATCCCTACAAAAACGCTAGCTTTTACTGGAGACAAATGTTTTGGATGATAGAAAAATTTTGTTATGTGCCAACATGACTGGCGAGGAAAAGTTAAAGATGCTTGTTTTTGGCAAAAATAAATCTCCAGTGTGCTTCAAAGGAATAAAATCTTTAGAAGTTAAATACGAATTCACCAAAAAATCGTGGATGACGTCTGAAATTTTTGACAGATAGTTGAACGCCTTGGACAAAAAAATGGAACAACCGCACCGTAAAATTGCTTAATTAATAGACAATTATCCTATTTCATTCATAAGATTGTGGAGAAAAGCTAAAAAATGTTAGTGTCATTTTCTTTCCTCCTAACTGCACAAAAATTTGCAGCCCCTGGATCTCGGAATAATTAAAAATGTACTATAGGAAAAGAATCTTGAACGAAATGAACAGTGCAAATGAAAAAAAAATGGAACTGTTCAAGAAAGCATCGATCTTCGAAAAGTAATTGCAGAACTTTATAAAGTATGGAAATTTGATGCAACTGCTAAAACAATCCGTAATTGCTTTCAAAGAGAAGGCTTCAGTAATCAGACAGGTGACAGTGATTCAGACTATGAAGATGCTATCTTGGCCGACTTGAAAGAAAAATGGAAAACAGTAGAATTGAATGGAAGAATAAGAGATGATGCAACTCTCTCCGACATTTTAGAAGTGGACGCAGAACTGTTAACTGCTTCATATCCTACAGATGAAGAGATTTTGAAAAGTTTAATGGACAACAATAAAGGCCTGGAAAATGACAGTTATTCCGAAAATGAAGAACGTGATACAGCCAAAACCACATAGGACTGAAACGCTACAATCATTCGAAACCATTAAAAGAGGTTTCCAAATTGAAGAAAATTTGCCCGACTCTATTTTTAGCTCACTCATAAAATGTGAAAATTTTTATGAAAATTTAACACCACGAAATGCAAAGCAATGTAAAATAAAGGAATTTTTCAAGTACCATACACGTAAATACATACTAGTACATATTATTCTCTAAATTGGTGAATTGCCTTCACTTTTGAGCATTTTATTTATACAAAAAAATATTATAATTTTAACAAATTTATAATATATATTACTTCATTTTTAATTGAAAGTCATAATTAAATACTTTCGAACTTATCGCACCTAAAGAAAAGTTTCTAATATTTACTAAAATAACTGCAAAAATCTCTAATCTCCGTATAACGAAATTTTCTCTACGGCGAATTTTTCAACGGCATGCATATATATATATATATATATATTTCCGGCCGAAGCCAACATAACTTTTAGAAAAGAGCATTATCTTATGGGGACTCTAGGGGTAAATGCGCCAAAGATAAAGGATGAGAAAACAGGAGGTAGAAACTAAATTATTTATTATTATAGCAACATAATATGAAATGAGAAAAGTATTTACACAGGTAATTATTTACAGTTAGACAGGAAAGATTTAGTGTTGTTACTCACTTAAGTTTACCTCTCGTTAAAAGGTTTAATTAGAGTTACATCTAAGTTATAGGTTACATTACAGATACATTACAGTACAGCACAGCCATCGCCCATCGCCGCCGTGCTAACAGAGATGAAACCCCGTTAACTCGTTACGCTCGCATTTACCGCATGTCTGCTTGGTTTCAAAAAGTCATCTCCCCCGATTAAAACATTACATTGGGTTTTTAACGGAGTGCTTATACCTACGCATCACGTGGTTACCGTGAAGAAAAATCTTGTAGGAATTTTTTATATCAGATATATAAGAAAACTTATAAAAATATGCTATATTTTAGGGAATTACTTTCCATGAAACTTCATTTTACAGACGAATAACCAATTAACCCTCTGAGTGGTTCGGTCTTCTTTCTAAAGCGATTCGAAAAGCGAGCGGCTGTAGAACCTTTATCTATTTTGAAAGTGTCTTCCTCCCAACAGAATATTTTCCCAAAAGCGCAGCAGATCAAGTCTCTCCCCCCCCCTCTGAGCTGTGGACAGTCAGCAACCCCCTTGGAGGGGCGCACTAACCGCAAGAATCCGCTCTATTCAGCTTTTAACCTATTCAAACTAGGTTTTTACTGCTTTCGGAGATAACACCTGTCGTGTGACAAAATTACACTTTATGTCTTCGAGAGCCCTCTTTCTGCATATTGCCCGTGTCCATGACAAAAATAAACACCGTTAGACTAGACAAATGCCAGACCGTTGGGCCAAAAAAATTGAAGGCTATATTACTTATTTTTCATGTCGTGAGTTTCTAAAAATATGAACATCATTGAAGTTGCATGAAAGTTGATATTCTTTAGATGTCTCTGTGACTTCAATTTATTTGATGTTTATTAATAGTTGTATTTTAAATATTGGCTGTACTTCATATTATTAGTTGTCTTTTTTATATTCTTGATTTCAATTTATTTTCAGTCTACACGTCAGCATATTAGTCTACGAATGTAAAAATTATTTCCTTAATTTTAAGGTTTAACTACAATGCCATTTATATATATTTTACTAATCTCTGATGGCACTATAAAACTTTTCATATTGTTTCTTGATTTAGTATTCAGCAAAAAGTAAAAAAAAGAGCCGATCACAAATAGAAACGGAGCTTAACTGGCGTAATCCGTTTTGTATGCACATAAACATTTATTATATAGATAGTCACATAATAATCTATATTCCAAAATAGCCAGTAATAATTAATACACATGAAGGATTATAAATAACCTTCTTAACCCCTGAATAATGTTTTAAATAAAGCAATATACTTTAAGCCTTTTGTACTGAAACTAGTTATATATGCTTTTTAAGAGGGCGAATTAATAATCCTCAAACTAAAGATTGCATTTAGAAAACCAATGCACTAAATGTCGGAAGAAATAGCTTATTCATATAACCTTTATTTAGTACGCAAGAGATTATCTTATATTATAATAAACGGAAATTTAATTCACCTGAAATTTGAAACTTTGATGCTATAGTCCAGGAAGAGCATCCAGTCGCGAATTTTTCAAAATTAAATTTAATTCTTTATTTATAATTTTTTTTATCGAAAAGTAATGGCATATTCAGTTTCAGGGGCATTAGAGTTTTTTTACCCGATTGAAACGAAAATTGGGCAATTAAGGTTAAAAGACCACATACCAAATTTCATTTATCTAAGTCGTTGCGTTTGGGAATTATAGTGTTCACAAGCATGCGATTACAGAAACCGACCGACAGTCAACGTTTCAAGGGATTTCGTCCAAAACTTAATACGGGCTTACATTCCTAATTTTTGAAACTGTGTACCAAATTTTATCTATCTAGCTATTGAGTTTTGAGTTATCGTGTTCATATGAACCCTAACAGACAAATTTCCCGTTTACGGACTTTATCCAAAAATTGATTGATATATACTAATTTTGTATAAAGTCCATACACCAGATTTCGCCCTTCTAGCTTTAACCGTTTTTGAGTTACCGTGTTCACAAACAAAATTCCAAAATTGTGTTCTTCGGTCTCAGGGAGGTATAAAACGTGGAGATTAATCAAAATCTCGTGTTGAAATTTACGATCGACGATTATAATACTTTCTCTTTGTATACTTCGTGTACTAGAAAGTAAAAACGATCAAACTTTTTTTCTATCAATTTTACGAAAATGCGCTAGCTACGAAGTAAAGTGTTATTGAATTTTTTTTTCTACAGACAATTTTTTGCAAACTTCGCAAAATCAAAGCATAAGGAGAAAAATTTAACACCTATTCGAAATTAATCAGGTGCTTTTTCACAACTTATAAATGTCTTGGACGTTATCGGTGTGATATTCAAAAACATTTTTGGGCCTTTTCATACCAAATATAAAGGAAATTTAACTAACATAAAACTTACACTTTACTGTTTTTCTTAAAAAATAAAATTATAGATCTAATACAAATATATCATACAGCTTGGAAAATAAATAAGAGTCTCATTATTATCCATTAAAGTTCAGAATGAAAATAAAAACCTGTATATAAATCAGAATTTTATTTAAAAAAATTATACTTTACACATCACAGCACACACACAAGATATTGTGATAAAACACACTGTCTAGCATGTGACGGTGGAGTTTGGAAATAATTCAATGCCTGAGACTACTATTATTATTAGAAGTACTGTCTTCAAACTCGTTAATAACGTGTCGGGATGCATCATAGGTTTGTAACACATATTAGTGGATTCTTGTCTCATAGCATTTATTAAAATTCAGCTCGCAATTGGCATAAGAGCTACCAAAAGCAATGTAATTCAGGCATTTAGATTTTATCACTTAATGAAGAATGCATATCAGCAAAACTATAACGCTCAAGGAACTAGTGCATAAATACAGTATCATTGAAGTAAGCATTGATATTTTCTTAGAAATGGTTTTGTGTTCTTACATTTTAAAAAAGAAATAAACATTTTCACTGACTATTGAAATAAAGTTAAACTGCAGATGTTATCAGACTCTTAATAAGATAACTAAAAGTCTGTTAATATCACTCAAACGTTAAATTTAGTTGATATTCTTCTTTACGTTTCCATGTAAACCAAAATTTTCTCTAACAAAAATACAATATTTTAAAACATAAAAAATAAAATTTTCATCCCTTTTCTTTAACATTTGTTTCAATGTTTGTTCAAAGTGAGCAAAAAATAAATTGAATAATAATTATTTGAAAAAATAATTGTTTTTTTTCGGAATTTATTTCATTTTGATGAATTTAAAAGAAATTCTAAGTAGTGTAATATAGAAAACTCATCTAGAAAAAAAACTGCTATAGTTTTAAAAAATCACACCTAAACCTTAGTTATTTTTTTCAATTCAATGTTATATAACGAAATAAACAACCCCCCTCTTTTCTTATCAACCCCGGCTTCTCAAATTTTTCTATGCTTGAATGGGGTATTGAAAGAGATTGGGCAACAAAATCTATTTTACTTACCAATTCGATTAAAACATTGATGCATTGAAATAAAATCTTATATAACATAAGTGTATTACAGGGAAAACACTTGAAACATAATAGAATTTCAATCCAGGCTGACAAATATTAAACCGAACTTATACAGAATCCAAATTCGGACACACACAACTAGAAAAAAAATCCAAAACTGACCTTCTTTCTGAAAGAAGACCTCAATGCAGATAGCGATAAAATGCCCCAAGCCAAAGGGGGTGTGGGGTCTTGGATCCTGTGGTATCTCTAATTTGCAGTAAGTACATTCTTATCAGCACTCATTGTGTCGACCGCTACCCTACCCAGCTAATCAATCAAAATGTCAAACCACGGAAGGGGGAAGAAATTCGGAAAAATACGTTTATCGCGCTTTAGAGACAGTTCACAAGAGACGTATATTTCCGGGCTGACCGCTTTCGGCGTGTCTCTGACCACACGTTGAAATGCGTGTTATCCGCTCATGGGATAGTCCAAGGTCGACGTAGAAATACGTGTGAAATGCTCAGAGGGTTAATGATTTTTTTATTTAATTTCTGTTTTCTACAGAAACTCCAAAAGAAATGAAATAACTGACATGTGCTGTACGTTGCAGACGCGTAAATCTAAATCTTGATTTGCTTATGAATGGTTTTGTCTTTTCTTTGAATTCTTAAATATTGGTTTGGTAGAAGAAATATTCTTATCAAGAAAGAGCAGCATGCCAATAACCAAGGAAAATAATTGCTTTTTTATAATCATATAGGAAGTATAGTTGCAGGAACAGAAGATAATATTTAAGAGATTTAAAATTTAATAACTACTAAGAATATATTTACAGCTATCAAAAGATTGTTAAAAATAGCTAAGTTATCGTTTAAAATCATTGCATATATTAATTTGTTATTTACTTATTACTTATTTTAAACTTCGTTTTCTAGAAGGAAAGCGTCCAAGTAAGTAACGTTTAACATAATACTTCCCTGAATATTCCCTGAACGGCTTAGAAACGGTAATATTATTTAATGTATACCTTGCGTTAATATTATATTTACCTTGATTTAAAAGTTATCTGAGTGACTTACTCCTTTTTTTAAATATTTTAAATTTTGGAGGAAAAACTCTCATCAAAGGCAGCAATCATTGTTACAATCCTTGATTGTTTTTATTCCAACAAAAATGAATTTTCTCTCTTCGGTCATAATGGAAAGTGTGGTCCAAGAGCCGGGAAAAACCTTCAAAAGAAAAAATTTACAAATGAATGAAAGTCGAAAGAGGTCTTTTGCTTAAAACGAATGAACACGAAGCTGTGTTTTTTTGTGTAAAAAACAGGGGCTTATTGGCAGCAAAGCTATTGCGGGATTTATTGCCATCATATTGCTTTGAAATTACATTACTTGCTTTCAATTGCAAATATATCTGAAAATATCTATTATATGTATGTAATTTTTATAGAATCTAGCAATTATTATAAAACTTTTTTTCAGAACCAAAGCAACCAAGTAAGTGAAACTTAGAAATAAGTATATTCCACATCACATCAAAACGATAAATAATAAAGTATAAATGAAAGGAATTACATCTTACCATACTTTGAATCTACATCTACCTAAAAATAAATATAATTTTACTAAGTGTTTTAAATTTTGTTTCTGAAAATGAAAAACTTTTGTCAAAATCGACTTACTATAACCAACTTACTGTAACCGAATAACTATAACCAACGAGAATTCTAAATCCTCTAAAATAAGTATTCTCTGGGTGTCATGGAAAGTAGATAATAAGACATAAAGAGAATGCTGCTTTAGTATTTAGTAGCTTGTTGAAGAAACTTTTCACCTTCCAAAAGTTACGGTTTTGTGTTGCTTCGGCGGTTTTTTTAATCGGTGAACTTTTCTTTGCCACTGCGGTGATACCAAAGTAACCTAAAAGTAGATATCTTCGGAAGGATTTTCTGCTTCCCACAGGCCTTTAAATTTTCGTTTGGGCGGACAAATATCAAACGCAGTAGTCTAGTATGGAATCAACCACCATTTTCTGAATAATAAACTTCATTGTGGTAAACAACATACTTTAGATAAAGCAGTAATCAGTTTAGTAAAAATACAGCTATAGAATATATTCTATTGCAGTATTAGTGCAAAAACGGCTATATCTCGAAATGTGTTATTACAATTAATTTCTTATTTCATAACTGCGTTCTTTCTCATCAAAAATTCGAGGTATTACTGCAATCATATTGATAATTCTCGATAAAGAAATTAATTTCGATTATATAAAACACATATGACAAAAGATGGGATTACTATTATTTCAAAATTTTATTTTCCCAAAACATAATTTCAGTTGTTATAAAAAGCAAATTTTGACAATAACTCTTGAAACAAATCTATTAAGCATAAAAAATTTGTTTCGAGTATTCATTATTTACTTTCAACTTGACTTCACAAAAGGGTGATATCAAATTAAGTCACATTTTAAGATTAATTTCTATATTCTTCAAGGAATGTGAAGCTTATTTACAGAATTTACTAATCGTGTTACTTTCTATTCAATGTTTATTTCTATATTCTACAAACACCTCAAAAACGATAAAAATTAATTACATTTTACCTTATATAATCTTGCATCCAAATAAAAATAAGTATACATCTGACTGTGTGTCTCATATATTCAATTTTAAATTTTTTATGCTGAGGAAGAAAGTATTTTGGTCAAGATCGAGAAATCAATGAGTATTCTTAATACTGGAAAAAGTTGATGTTTGGATGATATGAAAAATAGATAATAATATAAAAAGAATATTGCTTCATCAATTTCAAAGTTTTAGTTTTCAAGCTGTTAAATGCGAATTTTAGTCTTACAGTTTCTTAAAGCTATAGATTTAGAAATGGCAAGCAATTTTATTATAATGTATATATATTAATAATAACCAGCATATCAAATGTCATAACATAATATTCAAAAGATATTAACAAACATATATATATATATATATATATATATATATGGAACATACTCACTCTCCTCATCCATCAATTAAGCTTTCTGGGGGGCCGTACCATAACCCTAAGGGTTACTCGATATGGAGATCCCCAATCCAACAAGCCATTATAATTGTTAAAATTGTTGGATTTCCATCTTGGATTGTCTTTTTTATGTTATTTCAATTTTAAGTGTTTTCCGTACTGCCGTACTCAAAGGGTTAAAAATGTTAATTTTTGAGAATATATTTATAATATTTACTAATCACTTTAAACTTCATTTTACAGAAGAGGAATATCAGGGTAAGAGATAATTTAAGACTAATTTCTATCTTCAACAAAAACTTCAAAGAATGATTAATTTGTTCATATCATTTACTAATTATTGCAAACTTTATTTTTCAGACGAGGAATATGAGAGTAAGTGTTATTTTAAGATAATTTCTATTTTCAAAACAGTCAAATTTAGTATGGATGTGTATTTGACAGAAAAATCAAGAGTAAAGGAGAAATGATTGTCGTTAACTTTAAAAGGTTATTTATATAACAAAAAATATTAGAGTTCAGGTCCGTGTTTATTTTTTTTCATTTATTTCAGTGATATAAAGAGTAATTTTCCGATAAAAGTAACTTTTACCTAATATGAAATAATTATTCTGATTTATGCTCCATGAATATCATTTTAGAAAATCCATATGAGTTATGTATTGAAAATGTTGGAGTCAAAGTTATGTCTAAAAATAAATTTAAAAAAGCATATTCGAGCGATGGATCTTATAAAATATCTACTATTCATGCATAATTTGCTTACAGTATTTACTAATTACTTTAAACTTCATTTTACAGCAGAGGAATATCAGGGTAAGTGATATTTTAAGACTAATTTCTGTCTTCAACGAAAACTTCAAAGAGTGTTTAATTTCTTAACATCAATTACTAATTATTTTAAACATTATTTCTCAGACGAGGAATATGAAAGTAAGTGATATTTTTTTAGATTTATTTCTACTTTCAAAAGAGTCAAATTTAGTATGGATGTCTATTTTCACACAATATCAAGAGTTAAGAAGAAATAATTGTCGTTAACTTTTAAAAGGTTATTTACGCCTCAAAAACTATTAGCGTTCACGTGCATGTTTTTTTTTTATTTCAGTGATATAAATAGTATTTTTCAGATCTAAGCAACTTTTACCTAATATGAAATGATTATTTGGATTTATGTTGCATAATTTGGTTAGAGTACTTATTATTTACTTTCAACTTGATTTTGCAAAATGAGAATATCAAAATCAGTCATATTTTAAGATTAAATTCTATGTTCTTCCAGGAATGTGTAACTTAATTACACTATTTAATAATCATTTTACATTCTATTCTATGTTCATTTCTATATTCTACAAACACATCAAAAACGATAAAAATTAATTACATTTTACCTTAGATAATCTTGCATCGAAATAAAAATAAGTATACTTCTGACTGGGTTTCTCCTTTATTTAATTTTTAAATTTAGATGTTGAGGAAGAAAACCTTTTTTTCAAAATCGAACAATCAATGAGTATTCTTAATCCTGGGAAAAGTTACTGTTTGGATGATATAAAAACTATGTAACATAAAAAAAAATACTGCTTCATCAATTTCAAAATTTTAGTCTTCAATCAGTTAATATATATATATATATATATCTATATATATCAAGTTACTGTGAATTTAAAATATAAAAAGTTATCTTTACTCGGATATACTTTCAATTCGGTTTTCATATGTTTTCGAATTTCATATGAAAGTTTGCTATTTTATAATATTTTTTATAAAATAGCTTATTATATATAATATTTATATGTATATATTGTAACGTCACGGCCGATGGCCGCGGTTTGATGGCTGAGCAAATTCGAGGAGTTTTCAGACAATGAGTAGTCTTTCCGAATTTATTTACAGCTAACTTATATACATACACTTGTAATAGACATTTTCTAGGTTAGAATGTTTATGTACAAAAAATCAATAAAAATGACCTCGAAGGGAGGAACTGTAACTCTTGGTCGAGTAGTTAATTAATTTCGCGAACCAACCTGCACTGCGCTGGAAAAAACAATTAAGTCCCGGAGTTCGATGTAAACTCCTACGAGATGAGCCCGAGGACCGGGTCTATCCGTAAATATCAGAACTCGCAATCCCTGATGGGAGTACTGCCGAGTCTCGATTCGAAGCAAAACTTGACGCTCACCAGCGTAGGTGAAGTCCAACTCTCAACTCCTCCCGACAAACGAAATCCGCCCGCTTATGTACTGATCCGAGTCTCCTCATTAGCCAGGTGCTATTCCTTTCTACCACCTGCAAAAAGTCCCACATTTATCTCCCTCGTTAGCACTTTTCCTACAAAGGCAAATATTATCCCTTGTCCATCAAATCCACGCTTCGTTACTTTGATTTGACCAGTTCCCTTCATGTAGCCGACATTGTCAATCAACGCTTTTTAAGAACCCTGTGGTCTTGTCTGGTCTCCAGCAATTGTCGTCGCGTCTGCGGACGCTTTTGGCGCCTCTGTCCCACTAAGCTGTGTTAGAACACACCTGCACAGAGAAGCATTGTCATTCCTCAGATGGCCGACACCAGTCGAAGAATGTTGTGTTAAATCTCACCTGCAACCCTAAATCATCGTTTGTTACTTGGCTACTTTCAGCTCCCCTAAAGTATCATTATTATTTGGTGACTTTGTTACAATATATATATATATATATATATATATATATATATATATGAACTCGATTCCGGCCTAAGCCAACAATTTTTCTATAAAGGTATTATTATCATCACGGCCTGAGCCGCCAATTTTTATATGAAAAAGGGTTGTTGTCACAGATCCCGGGCGAGGATCCAATTTAATTAGGAAAATTATGATTCTAGTCTAGGCCGAAGCCAACATAACTTTTAGAAAAGAGCATTATCTTATGGGCACTCTAGGGGTAAATGCACCAAAGATAAAGGATTAGAAAACAGGAGTTAGAAACTAAATTATTTATTATTAGAACAACATAATCTGAAATGAGAAATGTATTTACACAGGTAATTATTTACAGTTGGACAGGAAAGATTTAGGGTTGTTCCTCACTTAAGTTTACATCTCGTTAAAAGGTTTAATTAGAGTTTCATCTTAGTTATAGATTACGTTACAGATACATTACAGTACAACACAGTCATCGCCCATCGCCGCTGTGCTAACAGGGATGAAACCCTGTTAACTCGTTACGCTCGCATCTACTGCATGTCTGCTTGATTTCAAAAAGTCATCTCCCCCGATTAAAACATTGCATTTGGTTTTTAACGGAGAGCTTACTCCTACGCATCACGTGATTACCGTGAAAAAAATAGTGTAGGTATTTTTTATACCAGATATTTAAGAAAACTTATAAAAATATGCTATATTTTAGGGAATTACTTATTATGAAACTTCCTTTTACAGGCGAATAACCAAGTAATTATTTTTTTTATTTAGTTTCTGTATTCTACAGAAACTTCAGAAAAAATGAAATTACTGACATGCGCTGAACGTTGAAGACGCGTAAATTTAAATCTTGATTTGCTTATGAATGGTTTTGTCTTTTCTTTGAACTCTTAAATATTGGTTTCGTAGAAGAAATATTGTTATCAAGAAAGAGCAGCATGCCAATAACCAAAGAATAGTGTTAATCCTCGAAAATAATTGCTTTTTTACAATCATATAGGCAGTATATAGTTGCATGAACAGAAGATATTATTTAAGAGATTTAAAATATTTAACTACTAAGAAAATATTTACAGCTATAAAAAGAATGTTAAAAAATAGCTAAGTTATCGTTTAAAATCATTACATATAGTAATTTGTGTTACTTACTTATTACTTATTTAAAACTTCGTTTTCTAGAAGGAAAGCGTCCAAGTAAGTAATGTTTAATACAATTCTTCCCTGAACGGCTTAGAAATGGTAAAATTATTTAATGTATACCTTGCATTTATATTACATTTACCTTGATTTACAAGTTCTCTGAGTGAGTTACTCCTTTTTTTTAAATTTTGGAAGAAAAACTCTCATCAAAGGCAAACACTATTGTTACAATCCTTGATTGTTTATATTCCAACAAAAATGAATTTTCTCTCTTCGTTCGTAATGGGAAGTGTAGTCCAGGAGCCGGGAAAAACCTTCAAAAGAAAAAATTTACAAATGAATGAAAGTCGAAAGATGCTTTTTGTTTAAAACGAATGGAGACGAAGCTGTGTTTTTTTTTTTTTTTTTTTTGGAGAAAACAGGGGTTTATTGGCAGCAAAGCTATTGCGGGGTTTATTGTCATCATATTTCTTTGCAATTGCATTACAAATGCCAAAAAAATGTTTATTTTATTAAAGTGGAACCTCGCTTAACGAGCACAGCTCATTACGAGTAATTCGGATGACGTGCAAAATTAATTGCAAAAAAATGCCTCGCTCAACGAGTGAGGTTTCGCATAACGAGTGAAAAAGATAGGGGAAGCCCCGGATTGTGCGCCTGCTGCATCAGTCCATGTTTAGCAATCGTTCCACTAGCATCGTGCTTGGTCGTTTGTGATCATACATTTTTTCAAACTTCAGTTCAGACATATCATTGAAGCGACCAATAAGTCATCATGTGACAGTGACGTAGCGACCGGGCAACAATAGGGGTATAGATGCTCCGGGCGCCATGGAGTCAAAATATTACTGTATTTATGCGATTTTTAAAGATAAATATCATGGGGTGTGTAAAAATAATTCCATACCCAGGGCGCCATTTCGATAATTAAGTGATTGATGACGACGGGATATAAACAAAATCATTATTTTTGGACGTCACATACTCTCGCTACGCCACTGTCCATGGTGACAAAACGTTAATGCGTTTATGTCACTTTTTAAAGAAAGATAGAAAAAAAGAAGGGTCGAAAAAAATACCATCACCCGGACGTCGTTTACACAAGGTATGTCATTAATGATGGGGGGGGGCGAAAAGTCATATTATGACTCCGACGCCACATACCCCCCGCTACGCCGCTGTCCTGAGACCATGGAAGGACTAGTCTTACTCTCAGACAATTTCGTAAATAACACTTTCATTTCGTTACCTGCCTCAAGATGATCGAAAATACGTGGGACGAGGTCACCAAGAGAACCCTCACTTCTGCTTGGAAGAAACTTTGACAGGAGAACGTTATTGAGTGTCACTTCGAAGGGTTTGAGGCAATACCTGTGAAGCCTGCAGACAACGAAATTTTGTCTTTGGTCAAGACCATGGGACTGGAAGTTGGAAATGATAACTCATGAAAGATGGAAGACCATAGCCAAGGACTGATCATCGAAGAGTTTACCGAATTGCACTGTGTTTCACAGCAAGAAGTTGTGGAGGAGAGCTTATTAGAAGATGTGGAGGTAACTGCAAAGCCATGTAAGGTCTTCGCTCACTGATGCCGGTGTCTGATCAGAGATCAACAAGACACATCAATACAGCACTTCAAAATTTACTTAGGTTTCCTAATTAATGGCATATGTACAGAGGCGGCCCGAGTCCCGGGCAACTGCCCGTGGCGCCAAAGCTGGAATGTAAAAGGGAGAAAAAATGGTTTCATTGACATGAGAGCTCTGGCGAAAACGGTAAATAAATTTTCTTTTATTTTGGCGCCATCTCTTCAGTATTTTGTACAGGCGCTCAGCTGTAGACTCTAGACCCTGGAGGGGTCTCAAAATCTGTTCCACGAACATCAGACCATAAAATTTGGTGGGTCACTCACAGGTCGGACTGAGTAGACTGCACCCACGGGCAAACCTATCCAATGGGATCGGATTGACCATAGGTGCAGACCGGTCTACTGTGCCCCTCCTCATCCCACTTTCAAAACGAGACATCCCTGCCCTAATTTCCCTAGAATGACTGCCACCCACACTCCGTCTTCCTCATTTCGTGATTTTGCCTTTGGTCCGAGAGGCTCGTTCCCCATAACCGACTACTGTATTTCAGTTTTATGGTATAGTGGGCCGAAAAAATACTAAACCGTTTGAAAATGTAACTTTTCCCCTGGTCTACACCATTTCTCATCGGATTCTTACTTTGACGAAACGTTTTGGCACATTGTGTTGAAAGAAAAACCGGTGAATGCCACGCTTTATTTCTATTCTGAACAATAAATTTAAATTGTGATAACGTTATACCTATAAGTGTTGTGCATTTCGCTAAAATGTCTGAAAAAAGAGAAACAATCAGGTACGTTATATAGGAAAAGAAAAGCACGGATAGCGGCAGAAAACGAAAAGCAGACGTCTATTTTGAAAATATTCATCAAAATAGAAAATATTGAATCCAGAGAAGATCTGTCAACAACAGTTGAAGGCAGATCTTAAACTTTAGAAAACTTTGAGAACGACAATATATCTTATTGTTCGGACCACGAACAAGAAGTTCCTGTGAATTCAACACCACAGGTAATTTTGTTATTATCATTCTGGTATTTTATTTTAAAATTTTCAGAATTAAATATCTATTTTTTTGATATTGATAATACTAACATTGTAAATTGTACAAAAATTCTATATATTAGAATCCAATATATAAAATTTAGTTATTTTTTAAATTTATATTTATATATTACTGAGCAGAAAGCTTAAAAGTGCGCAATGGGTTAAGTTATATCAAAAGTTGTGTTGGTTTTGTTGGAACATTTTTGTGCACCTTCTGTATGATTTGAAAAGAACTTAACTCATATGATTTTGGCAAGCTAGATAAGCACTATTTAACGAGATAACTCGTTTACAAGGACCAAGTAGGAGAACATGAAAAGTTACAATTACTTGAACCAGAGGCAGTAGGACATTTGAACGTCTTAAATGACTGTGAAGAATCTAGCAATAAAGAAGACGCCAAAAACTAATTTGCGAACAGAAAATACAATAGTACTGAGAGTGATAAGGATTGTTGGATTTTAATATAAGCATTACTTTTGAAATAATAATATTCAAACTGTTTTTTGAAAAATCAAATTTGTACGTATAAAGTTCCCATACATTTTTTCTAATCATCAGAAAGTTCTAAACATTAGAGGAAAACTTGTAAAATTACGGACTATTTTCTCAGAATTTTTTTTTCTTGATAAGTTTGTGATTTAAAAAAAATTGTAACACTGCTAAAAAAAGTAATAAATCAAGATTTCACATCGATAAGCAAGGTATATGGTCTGGTATATGGTATAGCCGGATTACCAAATAGGCAACTGCGTATTGGTCCTGCATCTTTGCGGACGCCCCCGATATTATAATTTTTTTAAATTATTTTCAGGGCTTCCATTTGATTTACAAGAAGTGTGTTCTAGAACTTACTGAACTTAAAATCCAGTGTCGTTTAAATTCAGAACATTCTTCTTGGAATATTTTTAATGTTTTCGAATGTCAATGGGTCAAAGTCAACAGTCCTGGGATACTTTGTATTAGAATATTTAAATTGTGTTAAAAAGTTTTGTAATTTTTAACCATTTTATTTAAAATTTCAGTTTGTCATATTATTTGTTGCTCAAAAACTGCTTATTTAGATATTAAATTTAAATTAATAAAGTTATCTGGTTTTGGAAGTTGGGGTGGGTGCTTAAAAACTTACATTACCTATACTGCCCTTCTAAGCGTAAAAGGCGTATCTCAATATTTTTTAATTTCAGATTTTTCCTACTTAGTAATGTTTGTGACCTTTCCGACATTATTCATAAGCAAAAAGGCCGTATCTTATTAAAAAATAGTAGAAAGCCACTAAAGAATTATGCGTATATTATAAAACTAACGCAGTTTACAGTAACGCAGTGAATTTTTCTGACTCTACCAGTAACTGTTGCAATTGGCGAGAGAAGTTTTTCGGAACTGAGACTGATTAAAACATATCTGTGATATTGAGAATATTATGAAATACTTTACAGATAAAAAGGCTAAAAAATGGATTGTATGAAGAGAATTTATAATATTTTGTAAAAAAATCATATTTTTTAAATAAATTTTATCAATACATTATTTTAGTTTCTGTAAGACTTCTTTAAATTCTTAAATATATCTGAAATTAAAAATTTCTGCCCATAACATTATTAAGTCATATTTGCTGGTAAAACATGCATATTTCTAAGTAACATTTTCTTGGAAAATTAAAATACACACAATATAGAATTTAAAACTTACGTTGGCTGGCGGGGGAGAGGGCGCCAAATTGTTGTCTTGCCCAGTTGGTAAAATTACCTCGGGACGCCTCTGCATATGTACAAACAAATTTACATATAGTTTACACATTCAAAAGATTGGGTCCCGGAAAAAGATCGCGTGAGTCAAAATGTTCCTAACTGGACTTCGCCGCAGTTATCAATGTGAGTCACTCGTAATGCAATCGATATACAATCGATGGTAATTCAGGAACTGATAGAGTTCAAGCAATGTGTTACAACTCAGGCCGAGTTACGCAGATTCCGATGGCTGGAAGAGGAAATTGAGGTGAATCGAATGCTCAATTTATTGAAGAAAACCACCAAACGGCTTATTCTAAGTAAGAGTTACCAAGATCGGTATTTGTCCGCGTGGTAATGCAATCGCTCGCTAATTTTCCAGCAATCCTCGAAAGGGATGCTATGATGCAATTCCGCAGCTCACAACAGGAGTTATCCTATACAAGGGTTTGGCTAATTTTCACGGGGTCAAAAACGCCCATAAAATCAAAGTCCAGAACTAGCACGCCGCGATTCCAAATCTCAATCTCTATCTCCCGTTTTCTCCGTCTTCCCTCTTTTTAACCCCTACCTTCCACACCTCAGAGGAGTGGTCGAAAAATTAAATCTCAGTGATTTGTCCAAGTATTGAACACATCATCCAACAGCAACATTCGCTTCCCTTCCAGGGTCATCATTGGAAGTGGTCAAAACATCACTGCTCCTCTTGTCGGCTCTCCATGGGGAGGCTACAAACCATATCGGCACTGTCCTTCCGAACCCTTTGGGGTTTCACGTAACACCGGACTGACTGTGTTTATGGTCTCTTTTACAACTTCTTATGCGTTCCTCTTCAGATGCTTTAGGGAATTCTTAGGTGGTCTGTGTAGTGGGAAACAGAGAAAGGGGACAGCTCACAGCCACAATCTTCTTGTGCAATAAGAAAATACTGAAAACATGGAAAACTGTTGCATCCTACTTTGAGAAGCATCACCCTAATAAGACAATGCGCTATACATTTGTTTAATGATAATGCTGTGTCATATTTTCGTCAAATTTTGAAGTGTCAAAAAAAAAAGAAATGTCTCTAGACAGCTTTCTAATAAAAAAAGAATTAGATATGTATCTTAAATATTTAACTAATTGTTTCGATTTTTTTCTGCAAATGAAATTACCATTCCAGATTGGTTCATTCCGCGACAGAAGAAAAGATGAAGATGAGTCAAGCTCCTTAACAATATTACATATTATTTTATTTAAAAAAGTTAAACATAAAATTTGTCGAGTATCTGCTTCGGCATGGAACACATATTGTATTTTACATTACTTAGTTTCGGAAAAATTCTTTCGCTTAGCGAGTGTTTCGAAGTACGAGGAAGATCCTGGAACTACTTATACTCGCTAAGCAAGTTTCCACTGCATATGAAACGTAAGTGGTTACATAAAAAGAAGATTTAAAAGTTTTTATTGTCCAGAAATTTACTTGAGTTGTTAAAACTAGCACAACTGGACAATATATCTAAAAATATCTATGATATATATATAATTTTTGTGGAATCTAGCAATTATTATAAAACTTTTTTTCAGAACCAAAGCAACCAAGTAAGTGAAACTTAGAAATAAGTATATTCCACATCACATCAAAACGATAAATAAGAAAGTATAATTAAAAGGAATTACAACTTACCATACTTTGAATCTACATCCACCTAAAAACAAATGTAATTTTACTGAGTGTTTTAAATTTTATTTCTAAAGGTGAAAAACTTTTGTCAAAATCGACTTACTATAACCAACTTACTATAACCGAATAACTATAACCAACGAGAATTCTAAATCCTCTAAAATAAGTATTCTCTGGGTGACATGGAAAGTAGATAATAACACATAAAGAGAATACTGCTTTAGTATTTAGTAGCTTGTTGAAGAAACTTTTCACCTTCCAAAAGTTACGGTTTTGTGTTGCTTCCACGGTTTTCTTTATCGGTGAACTTTTCTTTGCCACTTCGGTGATACCAAAGTATCCTGAAAGTAGATATCTTCGGAATGATTTTCTCCTTCCCATAGGCCTTAAAATTTTCGTTTGGGCGGACAAATATCAAACGCTGTGATCTAGTATGGAATCAACCACCATTTTCTGAATAATAACCTTCATTGTGGTAAACAACATACTTTTCATAAAGCAGTATTCAGTTTACTAAAAATACAGATTTAGAATATTTTCTAATGCCGTATTAATGCAAAAACGTGTATCTTACAATTAATTTCTTATTTCATAACTGCGTTCTTTCTCATCAAAAATTCGCGCTATTACTGCAATCATATTGATAATTCTCGATAAAGAAATTAATTTCGATTATATAAAACACATATGACAAAAGATGGGATTACTATTATTTCGAAATTTTATTTTCCCAAAACATAATTTCAGTTGTTATAAAAAGCAAATTTTGGCAATAACCCTTGAAACAAATTAATTAAGCAGGAATAATTTGTTTCGAGTGTTTATTATTTACTTTAAACTTGACTTTTCAAAAGGAGGATATCAAATTAAGTCACATTTTAAGATTAATTTCTGTATTCTTCAATTAATGTGTAGCGTAGTTACAGAATTTACTAATCATTTTACATTCTATTCAATGTTCATTTCTATATTCTACAAACACATCAAAAACGATAAAAATTAATTACATTTTACCTTATATAATCTTGCATCCAAATAAAAATAAGTATACTTCTGACTGTGTGTCTCATATATTCAATTTTTAATTTTTTTATGTTGAGGAAGAAAGTATTTTTTGTCAAAATCGAGCAATCAATGAGTACTCTTAATACTGGTAAAAGTTGATGTTTGGATGATATGAAAAATAGATAATAATATATAAAGAATACTGCTTCATCAATTTCAAAATTTTAGTTTTCAATCTGTTAAATGCAAATTTTAGTCTTACATTTGCTTAAATCTATAGATTTAGAAAAGGCAAGCAATTTTATTATAATCTATATATATTAATAATAACCATATATATATATATATATATTAGGGTATCACAAGATACAAGGGAAAATTTTTTTTTCGCAAAATCGAATACGCATACCCTCTATTTTTTTTCTATTTCACCTCAGAAACATAAATAAAAAGTATTATTGCAATAAGATAAGGGTAACCCGTGCCGACTTTAGGTCAAACTTGAACGTGAAATCTTGTACGGGGAATAAATACTGTGGACAGATTGTGAAATGTATGTTTCTTGGTACATGAAACACTAATTTATTCAAAGCAGATATTCATTACCATATTACAGTAAAAGAAACATTACTGTACATATTTTCGTTTCAATGTTTGTTTTTTCAGTCAGGATAGTGTTCTTGTATGCAACGTAACAAAAATTGTTTTTGTTCCTCCTCAACCGTTATTAAACTATAAAAGTTCTGCATCATTTCTCCGCTCTTTCAGCTGTATCGTTCACTGCTCTAAGCACTGAGATTGTCTTTCTAGTGTCTAGGAACGAAGCGTTATTCGCCCATGAAAAGGGACTCTTGTTGAGAAAACCATCATAAATTTTGAGTCTAGAAAACAACGACTGGCTTTTGACTGACATGAAATCAATGATACTTTTCTCTGTAAAAAAATAAAATAACAGGTTACAATTGCGTGATATAACTAAATAAACAGCTACAAAATCAATAAATCAAACTCACCGTACAATGAACCACAAAGTTCTTCTTTCGATGGAATGTATCTTTTCCCATGGGTCGAGAAATTTTCTCTATGTAAGTTTGTTACCATTTTTAATTTTGTTTCTTCGTCCACATCATCATCAAAAAGTGCTAAGACTGCTATTTCGTCAGTCAAATACCTTAAATGCTGGCTAAATTTCTGTAAAGCAGCTTTCTAGATACTTTCATTCACATTTTCGTAAGCTTTCAAAGATTTCAAAAAGCACAAATCTTTGTAGGGTGCTTTAACTGCCAAAATGAATTGAAGCCATGGTTTAACATAGATTGTCACTATAAACAAGCAGATGTCTAACAGTACACCCTTATCCTTGGTGTTTAATTTCAGCTGAAAATTAAATAACAATAGTTTTAGGGAGTAAATCGCTTGGGCCATCCATCTAGCTTGGTGCATGGCACCCGGAGGTCTGATTTTAACTTTTTTTTTCTGCATCTCCACCTAAAAATACGATAGAAAGTTCGATCAACTCTCGACAGTCATCTATGACCATAACATTTTTAAGTTCAGCGCGGTAAAAGTCAAACAAATTTTCAAGTTCGGGTACGGTTCGGAACAATTCCATTGTTTCTCTATAGCACTGAATTTTAGTGAGATCTATGTTTTTCCAATTATCTTTGAGCTTTTT
Organism: Araneus ventricosus; assembly: GCA_013235015.1. Lineage (NCBI taxonomy): Eukaryota > Metazoa > Arthropoda > Arachnida > Araneae > Araneidae > Araneus > Araneus ventricosus. Next base: position 32,877 of record BGPR01010588.1, read on the forward strand.
AAAGAGTGGAACATTGGGGCTTGTTGTCACTTGTTTATTTTTCACTTCGAATACGGCCTTTAATACCAGTTCATGATGACGGCAAGCGAAAAAAAGCAATTCCCTGTAAAATGTTTTCTCGAGGAGCGCACAAGCACCATTAAAACGACCTGTATTTGAAGCCGTAGTATCACAACAGAGAATTTGGACTTTGTCTTCGAGATTCCAATCTAAGATCGCCTTCCAAAAAGCCTGCGCCTGTTCTTTGCCTGTAGAATTATCCTGTCTCGGCACAGCAATGAGTTGTTCTTCAAGTCCATATGAAGTAACTACACGCAAACATTCCTCTTTCGATTTTCGAGCACTCAAAGCACGCAACAGTTTGCCATCCGAATGCAAGGTCACTACATCAAGTACCTTGTTTTGGAAATCAATTTTTATATTTTCCGCGCGTTCCTTCCGTTTTTCTGTTCGGATTCTTTGAATTGAAGACTTACTTATCGGAAATTCGTCAATGTTATAATCAAGTGCATCAATAGTAGCTTCAAGAATAAACACAGAATCTCGCATACTTAACTGACACCTGTCTAATGCAACAATTAACTTGGGGGTAATAAAATCTTTTCTCATTACTGATTTACTTGTCCCAGGTTCTGAGCTTTCGATCAGTGTTGGGAAATCTTCTGAATCCATATTTTTACTAGAATTTGAAGGGTAATCTTCTTGCGATGGTTCGTATGACGCCGAGGATGTTGAAGCGGAAACATACTTGATTCGCCGATTTTCTTCCCTGACAGTTCGAAGTCGCGCCCTTTCCTCTTTGTCGGTAAGTTTTTTATCCACTCCACCCATGTGACCGGGTCGGCCAGGCTCTCTTTGGCGCCGCTAGGACATTTTATCTTCCTCTATTTTCATTAGCTGAAGTGCATAAGCGTGTGCAATGTCGAACATATTGTCTAAATCACTTATAAATTCTTGTTGTCGCCTCTTTAATACGTCTTGTAATTTCTTTGCATTTTTGTGTAAGTCTCTCCAAACTTGATGCACGTTAACAAGTTTCCTCATACAATTTGACAACGATTTGGTAGGCGTGCGTGCCTTTTACCAAAAGATAATACATTCGCGAATAGCCAGATTTCCACATTCATTAACAGTTAAATTCACTTCTCGAATGTTGTTAAACAAAACTGCGAGAACTTGTCCATTAGAGGGAAGTTTTGAAACCGTTATTTGATGTTTTATGTCCCCTGATTAAAAATCTCACTTTTTTAGAACTATGCAATTCCACTGCCATGTTCTGTTCACTGATTAAAAATTATACAAACACTTACTACCACCTACCACAACACTTTACCGTTTGCAGCTTAGTAACCGAAACGTGTCAGGCTAAAACGTGCCAGAGTTCGCTGTCTTAAATACACAAGTACTGATTGACACGTTTAGATGCAAGTCGGCATGGGTTGATGTGGTTCAAATAACATGAAACTTTATTTATAATTGTTTTGACATAAAGGGAAAACAATAAGAGGGTATGCGAAAAAACAAACGACTTTCATTTTTTGGGACACCCTAATATATATGTATATATATAGATTTAGAAATGGCAAGCAATCTTATTATAATCTATATATATTAATAATAACCAATATTTCAAATGCCATAACATAATACTCAAAAGAAATTAAAAACCCATATATATTTGGGACATACTCACTCTCCTCATCCATCAATTAAGCTTCCTGGAGGGCCGATAAAATAACCCTAAGGGTTACACGATATGGATATCCCTAATCCTCCAGGCCATTATAATTGTTATAATTGTTCGATTTCCATCTTGGATTATCCTTTTTTGTTATTTCAATTTTAAGAGCAATAATTTATAATTAATAATTCATTAAGTATGTTTATAGATAGGATAACCAAAGTATTTTGGTAGTCATCGATTTAAAAAAATTCCTTTTTCAATTATATAAAACAAATATGAAAAAAGATGCAACTTCTATGATTTCGCCTTTTGAGGACGACTGTCACTCGGGCTTGCCATCTGTTTAACACATTCTCTTCCCGACTGTCACAAATTCGTGCCGGCTAGTGGGGCTTTTAGCAACCGACTGTCCCTTCGGCGTCTCACCAACTTTAGTGCAATTAGGCCTAATTAGAAAAAGCGCACCGGCCCTGAGTAGTCACGCACGTTGGAAAACGTCGGCAGACAGAACCGCTCGTTTTCCGTGCTTCCGACCTAAAGGGTTAAAAATGTTAATTTTTCAGAACATACTTACAGTTGTTACAAACACCAAATTTGGGCGATGGATCTTAAAAAATATCTATTAGACATGTGTAATTTGCTTACAGTATTTACTAATTATTTTAAACTTCATTTTACAGAAGAGGAATATCCAGGTAATCGATAATTTAAGACTAATTTTTATCTTCAACGAAAACTTCAAAGAATTAATAATTTCTTTACATTATTTACTAATTATTATAAACTTTATTTTTCAGACGAGGAATATGAAAGTAAGTGATATTTTAAGATTAATTTCTATTTTCAAAAGAGTCAAATTTAGTATGGATTTCTATTTTTACGCAAAATCAAGAGTTAAGAAGAAATAATTACCATTTAATTTTAAAAGGTGATGTGTATCTCAAAAATTATTAGAGTTCAGGTCTATGTTTTTTTTGTTTAAAATTTTTCAATGTTATAAAGAGTGATTTTCAGATAAAAGTAGCTTCACCTAATATGAAATAATTATTCTTATTTATGCTGCATGAATATCATTTTAGAAAACCCATATGAGTTATGTATTCAAAATATTGCAGCCAAAGTTATGGCTAAAAATAAATTTAAAACAGCAGATTCGGGCGATAGTTCTTATAAAATATCCATTAGGCATGCATAATTTGCTTACAGTATCTACTAATTGCTTTAAACTTCATTTTACAGAAGAGGAATACCAGGGTAAGTGATATTTTAAGAATAATTTCTATCTTCCACAAAAACTTCAAAGAATGATTAATTCGTTTACATCATTTACTAATTATTTTAACCTTAATTTTTCAGACGAGGAATATGAAAGTGAGTGATGTTTTAAAATTAATTTCTATTTTCAAAGGCGTGAAATTTAGGATGGATGTCTATTTTCACACAATATCAAGAGTTAAGAAGACACAATAGTCGTTAACTTTTAAAAGGTGATTGGTATCTCAAAAAGTATTAGTGTTCACGTCCATGTTTTTTTTTTTTATTTCAGTGATATAAAGAGTATTTTTCAGATCTAAGCAACTTTTACCTAATATGAAATAATTATTTCGATTTATGTTGCATAATTTGTTTCGAGCATTTAATATTTACTTTCAACTTGATTCTGCAAAATGAGAATATCAAAATCAGTCATATTTTAAGATTAAATTCTATGTTTTTCCAGGAATGTGCAACTTAATTACAGTATTTACTAATCATTTTACATTCTATTCTATGTTCATTTCTATATTCTACAAACACATGAAAAACGATAAAATTAATTATATTTTACCCTACATGATCTTGCATCCAACTAAAAATAAGTATACTTTTGACTGGGTTTCTGCTTTATTTCATTTTTAAATTTAGATGTTGAGGAAGAAATCCTTTTTTTCAAAATCGAACAATCAATGAGTATTCTTAATCCCGGAGAAAGTTACTGTTTGGATGATACAAAAACTAGATAACATAAAAAGAATACTGATTCATCAATTTTAAAATTTTAGTCTTCAATCAGTTATATATATATATATATATAAGATCTTTACTCGGATATACTTTCAATTCGTTTTTCATATATTTTCGAATTTGACATGAAAATTTGTTATTTTATAATATTTTTTTTCTATTATGTTTTGCTTCTTTTATATATACATATATAAAAACTCAATTCCGGCCTAAGCCCTAAATTTTTATAGAAAGGTATTATTGTCATCACCGCCTCAGTCGCCAATTTTTATAGGAAAAGGGTTCTGGTCACAGGTCCCGGGAGAGGATCCAATTTAATTTGGAAAATTATTATTCTAGTCTAGGCCGAAGCCTTCATAACTTTTAGAAAAGAGCATTATCTTACGGGCACTCTAGGGGTAAATGCACCAAATATAAAGGAAGAGAAAACAGGAGTTAGAAATAAAATTATTTATTTACACAGGTAATTATTTACAGTTAGACAGGAAAGATTTAGGTTTGTTACTCACTTAAGTTTACATCTCGTTAAAAGGTTTAATTAGAGTTACATCTTAGTTACAGATTACTTTACAGATACATTACATTACAGCACAGCCATCGCCCATCGCCGCTGTGCTAACAGGGATGAAACCCTGTTAACTCGTTACGCTCGTATCCACCGCATGTCTGCTTGATTTCAAAAAGTCATCTCCCCCGATTAAAACATTACATTGGGTTTTTAAAGGACAGCTTATACCTATGCATCACGTGATTACCGTGAAGAAAAATCTTGTAGGCATTTTTTATATCAGATATATAAGAAAACTTATAAAAATATGCTATATTTTAGAGAATTACTTTTAATTCGTGTTACTTACTTATTACTAATTTTAAACTTCGTTTTCTAGAAGGAAAGCGTCCAAGTAAGTAATGTTTAACATAATTCTTCCCTGAACGGCTTAGAAACGGTAAAATTATTTAATGTATACCTTGCATTTATTACCTTGATTTAAAAGTTCTCTGAGTGAGTTACTCCTTTTTTTAATTTTTTTTAATTTTGGAGGAAAAACTCTCATCAAAGGCAACAATCATTGTTACAATCCTTTTTATTCCAACAAAAATGAATTTTCTCTCTTCGGTCATAATGAGAAGTGTGGTCCAGGAGCCGGAAAACCCTGCAAAAGAAAAAATTCTCAATTAAATGAAAGTCGAAAGATGCCTATTGCGTAAAAAGAATCGACACGAAGTCGTGTTTTTCGTGATGTAAACCGGGGTTTATAGGCAGCAAAATTTACAACCTTTGCCACCACATTGCATTACTTTGCCAAAAAAAACTGATTACATTATTAAAGTGGAACCTCGCTAACGAGCACCCTCATAACGAGTAATTCGTATAGCGTGCAAAATTAATTGCAAAAAAATGACGAGGTTTCGCATAACGAGTTAAAAAGAGACGGGAAGCCCCGGATTGTGCGCCTGCTCTATCAATCTATGTTTAGCAATCGTTCCACTAGCATCGCTTGGTCGTTTGTGATCAAACATTTTTCCAAACTTCAGATCAGACATATCATTGAAACAACCAATAAGCCGTCATGTGACAATGACGTAGCGACCGGGAAGACAATGGGGTTATAGATGGTCCGGGCGCCATGGAGTCAAAATATTACTGCATTTATGCCACTAGCCATGGTGACAACACGTTAACGCGTTTATGTCACTTTTTAAAGAAAGATATAAAAAGAGAAAGGACGAAAAAAATACCATGACCCGGACGCCGTTTACACAAACTAAGTCATTAATGATAGGGGGGCGAAAAATTCATATTATAACTCCGACGCCACATACCTCCGCTACGCCACTGTCATGAGGCCATGGAGGGACTAGTCTTACTCTCAGACAATTTCGTAAATAACACTTTCATTTCGTTACCTGCCTCAAGATGATCGAAAATACGTAGGAAGAGGTCACCAAGAGAACCCTCACTTCTGCTTGGAAGAAACTTTGACAGGAGAACGTTATCGAGTGGCACTTCGAAGGGTTTGAGGCAATACCTGTGAAGCCTGCCGACAGCGAAATTTTGTCTTTGGTCAAGATCATGGGACTGGAAGTTGGAAATGATAACTCATGAAAGTTGGAAGACCATAGCCAAGGACTGATCATCGAAGAGTTTACCGAATTGCACTGTGTTTCACAGCACGAAATTTTTCAGGAGAGCTTATTAGAAGTTGTGGAGGTAACAGCAAAGCCATGTAAGGTCTTCGCCCAGTGATGCCGGGGTCTGATCAGAGATCAACAAGACACAGCAATACAGCACATCAAAAATTAATTAGGTTCCTTGAATAATAGCATATGTACAAATAAATTTAAATATGGTTTACACATTCAAGAGATTAGGATAAGTCCCTGATAAAGATGGCGAGAGTCAAAATGTTCCTAACTGGACTTCGTCGCAGTTATCAATGTGAGTCACTCGTAATGCAATCGATATACAATCGATGGTAATTCAGGAACTGATAGAGATCAAGCAATGTGTTACAACTCAGGGCGAGTTACGTAGATTCCGATGGCCGGAAGAGGAAATTGAGGTGAAAGGAATGCTCAATTTATTGAAGAAAACCGTCAAACGGGTTATTCTAAGTAAGAATTACCGAGATCGGTATTTGTCCTCGAGGTAATGCAATCGCTCGCTAATTTTCCAGCAATCCTCCAAAGGGATGCTATGATGCAATTCCGCAGCTCACCACTGGCGCTAGCCTATCCAAGGGTTTGGCTAATTTTCACGGGGTCAAAAGCGCTCGTAAAATCAAAGTCTAGAATTCTCTCTTCGCGATTCCGACTCTCAATCTTTATCTCCCGTTTTCTCCGTCTTCCCTCTTTTTCACCTCTACCTTCCACACCTCAGAGGAGTGGCCAAAAAATTAAATCTCTGAGATTTGTCCGAATGTTGAACGCATCATCCAACCTCAACATTTGCTCCCCTTCCAGGGTTATCATTGGAAGTGGTCAAAACATCACTGCTCCTCTTGCCGGCTCT
>BGPR01010588.1:39587-51552 GCA_013235015.1 Araneus ventricosus
AAAAGTTATCTTTACTCGGATATAGTTTCAATTCGTTTTTCATACGTTTTCGAATTTGACATGAAAGTTTGTTATTTTATAGTTTTTTTTCGATTATGTTTTACTTCTTTTATATATACATATATAACAAATCAATTCCTGCCTAAGCCAACAATTTTTATAGAAAGGTATTATTGTCATCACGGCCTGAGCCGCCAATTTTTATAGGCAAAAGGGTTGTTGTCACAGATCCCGGGCGAGGATCCAATTTAATTAGGAAAATTATTATTCTAGTCTAGGCTGAAGCCAACGTAACTTTTAGAAAAGAGCATTATCTTATGGGCACTCTATGGGTAAATGCACCAAAGATAAAGGATGAGAAAACAGGAGTTAGAAACTAAATTATTTATTATTAGAATAACATAATATGAAATGAGAAAAGTATTTACACAGGTAATTATTTACAGTTAGACAGGAAAGATTTAGGGCTGTTACTCACTTAAGGTTACATCTCATTAAAAAGGTTTAATTAGAGTTACATCTTAGTTATAGGTTAAATTACCGATACATTACGGTACAGCACAGCCATCCCCCATCGCCGCCGTGCTAACAGGGATGAAACCCCGTTAACTCGTTACGCTCGCATCTACCGCATGTCTGCTTGATTTCAAAAAGTCATCTCCCCCGATTAAAACATTACATTCGGTTTTTAACGGAGAGCTTGCACCTACGCATCACGTGATTAAAGTGAAAAAATCTTGTAGGTATTTTTTATATCATATATATAAGAAAACTTATAAAAATATGCTATATTTTAGGGAATTACTTTTTATGAAACTTCATTTTACAGACGAATAACCAAGTAATGATATTTTTTTAATTTAATTTCTGTATTCTACAGAAAAAATGAAATTACTGATATGCGCTGAATGTTGATGACGCGTGAATCTAAATCTTGATTTGCTTATGAATGGTTTTGTCTTTTCTTTGAACTCTTAAATATTGGTTTGGTAGAAGAAATATTCTTATCAAGAAATAGCAGCATGCCAATAACCAAAGAATAGTGTTAATCCTCGAGAATAATTGCTTTTTTACAATTATATAGGAACTATATAGTTGCATGAACAGAAGATACTATTTAAGAGATTTAAAATTTTTTAACTACTAAGAATATTTTTACAGCTATCAAAAGATTGTTAAAAAATAGCTAAGTTATCGTTTAAAATCATTACACATATTAATTTGTGTTATTTACTTATTACTTATTTTATCTTCATTTTCTAGAAGGAAAGCGTCCAAGTAAGTAATGTTTAATATAATTCTTCCCTGAATATTCCCTGAACGGCTTAGAAACGGTAAAATTATTTGATGTATACCTTGCATTAATATTACATTTACCTTGATTTAAGAGTTCTCTGAGTGACTTACTCCTTTCTTAAATTTTTTAAATTTTTGATGAAAAACTCTCATCAAAGGCAAGCATCATTGTTTCAATATTTGATTGGGTTTTTTTCCAACAAAAATGAATTTTCTCTCTTCGGTAGGATAAAAATATCTCGCATGTATCCAAAATAAACTTTAAAATATATAGTGCTTTTCAAATATTACGCATAAATTAATGAATTCAACATTTAATAAAAATTCTCAATCATTTTTAACAAGGAATTATTATATCAATGCGTTATACTTGCCATTTACCTTGTATTCAAAAATCAACTACTTTCCAACACGCAAGTAACATGTCAAGCATTGTCAGCATTAATTAGAAAATTATTTTAATTTCTAAAAATAGTCTGGTACCAAAATTAAATATCCAAATATAAGTTATTATTCATGGGATTAATTAAAAAATCTAAATTTTTAGAAAACTAACAATTGAAATATTTAAATTATTTAAATTTTTAGAGAATTATTTAAAACAGTGGCGCCATCTATGTTAAGAAATATGTATGATTATAAAGTCTATAAAAACATTGACCAATTGATAAAAAGTACTTTAATTATAGAAGAAACTAACATAAAATATACCAAATAAATATCCAAGAAATATAAAGAAATGTAAGAATATTTAAGAAATCAGTAATTAAAATTATATAAAATATTATAATAAATTTTTATTCTAAGTAACTTAAATTTTTCTTATCTATATAAGCATATAAATATTTTTAGGAAAGTCATACAAAATTGCACTATTAAAAAATCGTTTAATGTTCTTAATTCTAATATCTTTATCTCTTACCAAACTGTTATTTTTGTTTATGAAGTTTATTATTAAATTCTTGAAGACAGATTTGCTGAGATTACTATCCCGATAAGGAAATCTGTTAATTTTAGAATTAAATGCATTTCTTTTATCAAAAATATCAGTATTAATTTTTCTATCTGTGATATATATATATAGTCAAAGGTAACACGGTATGGAGATCCCAATCCTCCAGGCCATTAAAATTTGTTGGATTTCCATCTTGGATTGTCTTTTTCATATCTTTTTTATGTTATTTTAATTTTTAGTGCAATATTTTATATTAATAATTCATTATGTTTATAGATAGGGTAGCCTTATTTCATATAGATTAAATTTATTTCTTAGGGTTTTTGTAATATTTAGTTACTCAGTTCCTATTAGTATTTTTTATCTTAATTATTACTGATAATTCTAATATGTAAGAGAATTTTTGGATTTTGTTTTCATTTTTGACTATAGATAGGTAGTGTTTTTTTTTTCAGTTTGATACCATTTAATTCTTAGAGCTATTGGATTTTATTGTGTTTGGATTTTGTATATTACTATATTTGATATATTATAAGTTAATTATATCAAAAGTTCATTTTCCAGTAGAAGAATATCCAAAGAAAGGACGTTTTAAGTCAAATTTTGTATTATGTTAATGCAAATTTAATAATAACACTAATTTGAAACATGAAAATGTTGGACTTTTTTTATACGAATAGAGTTTAAAATTTTGAAATTTCCATAAATGTAATCTGAATATTTATTTAAGGATATGACAATTTGTCTTTCGAACTAGGTGTAACGACGTTTTATGTTTCCCTTTTTCTATATTTTAATTTTCGAAACATGTTTCTTTACCAAGGCATGGAAGAACTGAATTCTCGTTAGACCAACTGTATAATCAAACTGAGATTATGTGTTTCAGAAATTTATCTATAAAATAAAAAAATGCTTATTTGATTTTAACACTGACATCGGAATTAGAAGTATAAGCAAGATCAAAATTTTTAATAGAATAAATGAATTGATCAACTAAATTCCGTCCTAAGAAGCGTAAACGTTATTCTGTGCTTCTTCAATTATTAAATATTTATACCATCATAAGTGTTTCTCCTTAACAGTGTTGAGAAACAGTTCTTGTTTCACAAAGTGTAATATGATTCATCTCACAGAGAAAAATATTTATGCCAAAGTTAAAAGAGTGAAATGTTTAAACAATAAATGATCAAGTGCTGAAAAATAATATGTATTGTATTAATATAATGTATTTAATGATGAATGTTACTTAAATGAATGAATGTTGAATGACGGGATCTCATTTTATAATCAATTGGGTTCTATATTCCGTGATGCAAATAGAGCAGAAATGTCATGAAATTTGAAAGCAATAATTGTAATGTTTATAAAGAATTTTCTTTCTAACGAAAACTTACATTCAATATCCTTGTTTGTTGCCGATCACTAGGCGATTAGGCTCAAATAACAGAAATGACAAGCATTTAAAGAATAACAAAGGAACAAAAGTGCATCAGTTTGAAAAAATTCGAAATTAATACAATTTTGCATTTTTTTAAATGTAAAATGTCAATCAATACAAAAATATCAATAATATTATCAAATAAAAAGTTTTTATGTTTGTTTATTTCTTCCTAATTTTAATGATTCGTTAAATATTTGTAACTTATAGTGTTCCTGACAAATATTCACTATTATTTTCCTTTTCAGGAAATTATACTCGCCACGTACCTTGTAAGTAACAATATTTTATTGTCATTGCTTTTGTTACAATTCTCTGTAGTTGTTTTTCTTTTAATTTCATTTTTAACGTACAAACCTTATACATTTTTCAAAAACATTTTACGTTACTTTCCTAATTATATTTTGAATGCCTTTTTTCTTTATTTTCTTAGAAACAAACGCGTTTATTCAAACTTTTACATTTTATAGCGTGTATGATTATTCTTTCAAAAAATATAAACAAATATGTTCTTTAAAATAAAGTAATTTTTTATTTTATATTTTAAACTTCTGTAAGTGTTAATTTTTTAAACTTTGTATTTCCTGAGCAAATGGAAAGACAATTATTAAACTTAATTTTGCTTTATTCTGTTTTTAATTACAAGTAGATAGATGAGCAGATAGATCTTTGGAAATTTTAATTTCAGAGCGTTTAGTCTCTTTAAAATAACTATTTTACCAACAGTTTAATTCTTATTAGTTACATACCAATTAGGAATACTACCTATTGCAATGGTTCTCATGACACGACTCCCGAAGTTTTGTTGGAATTTGAGCCGGCGAGGACTATGTTGTAGGAAGGATGAAATTCTTGGGCGGGATGAAAAAGAAATCATCCAGCTCAAATGGGGAGGAAATGGTGGAGGGATTGAAATTTTCAAATTTTCGATTTACTATAGCTCCTTTACTATTGAAGGTAAAAAGGTTTTCAAATTAGGAAAATAATTGTCTCATAGCAATGAACAATTATTATATTAACTGTTTTTATGATAGCTACCACCCCTCAGAAGAGAGGAGTCGAAAATAATACTCGCAAATAAGAATGTTACAATATGCGTTTCTGTTACTCTTAATTCTCGGAAAGCGCGAGGTGACTTCGTGGCAGAGTCTCCGTCTCAAGATTAGGGGATCGCGGGTTCGATACACGATTCTATGGAAGACCCATCTTCTATACGGAATGGTGTATTCTAAGTTTGGCAGGGGTCAAATATCATGCTGCTGGTATGGCGCAAATTTTCGGAAAGTGGATTGCATCTTAAGGCGTTTCTTGCGTCACCTTACCATGTTTCAGAATTGATAGATCCGCCCCAACGTAATCCTCCAATTGCTCCAAAAACGGGTCGTTAAATTAACTCGTGCAAGGTGCTTTACTTTACTTAATTTTTTTCGTATAACGATTGCAGACAGCTTACTAACTTTAATCTTGGCAAAATGAAATCTACATTCGTCTTCTGGCTTGCCTACAGAATTTTTTATAGGTTTTGGAAGAAAATTCAATATATTTATAAAGACATCTCATTTCTCTTACAGTGACTACTGTGTGTGTTGGTTCAAGACGTGGTGAGCTTTTTAAATATATAACTTTTTTATGGATAAATAGTGTAGTATGAAGCAATGAAGTTACGAAATTCTTTAATTGCACATGATGTAGTTGTTTTACATGCTAATCGACTGTACTTGCCTTGCGATACGATTCCATACGGTAAAATGGTAAGTTAATGAGCAGATATTAGATGTCCCTAATGCTATTGTTCTTCTCGAAACAAAGAACATGCAGAACATGCTCAGCGGAAAAATCTGTTATTATCTAAAAATAGATCAAGAATCTGGCACAAAATCTGTTAAAATACGAATATCTGTAATCCACGATAAAAAAAAATTCTTTTTCGGTAATATATAAAGTATATGACAATATATATGACTTGTGTGGTGTATAGGAGACCCAGTTCTTTGTTGGACAAGCCTTTCACCGTCTAAAATTTACGTCTTTCGTTGCATCACCACATGGTTCGTATTCGGTCCACTCTTCTTCGGCATTGCAACGAAACCGCATTCGCCTAAATCTAGTTTCCTCTTAATGGTTTTCTCCTTTCTTCCAACCTTTAAATTTTCGTTTGGTACTAAAAATCTTAGACGAAATTATTTAGTATGGCATCAATCTCTATTTTATGAATTTTGGGTTCAATATATAAAGCTTTACTGTAAAACATGTAGTTTTCGGTGAAAAATTTAATCAACCTTATTCAGTTAAACAACAAACTTTTTATAACTTAATAATTGGGTTTACAAAAATGCAATGTTAGAATATTTTCTTATACTGCGTTAATGCAAAAACGAAAGTGCATTTGGGGAATGGTTTCTTACTTCATAATTGTGTTCAGACTTCATCAACGAAGAGAGCCATTACTATAATCAATGTATCTTGGTAATCCTCGATTAAGGCTACACAGTACCCAAAAAATGACAAAAATATCGATTTTTTTTTGTATTTTTCGATGTCCCATACGGTTGGGAAACTTGCTCCAAATTTTAGATCTGATGTCCAAGTAATTTTAAAGATATTTTAAGTTTTGAGTGTTGTCAGTCTCAAAATTTGACAGCTGAGGGGGCAGGTTCAGTTGCGTTTTCATTTTGAAGCATTTTCCCATTCTTAAAATAAATTAATTAAAAAAATTTTATGAATAAATCAATTCCTTAGGTGAAATGGTTATTGTACATTCAACATTTACTACTCAAATCGTTTATGTTTGTTTATATTCTCTGTTCTTTTTGAGTTTTCATTACTACTTAACTGATATTCATGAAAAGGACGTTTTCCAAGACCAATATTAATTTTTAAACAACTTTTTTTTATTCAGAATCTTTGCAGTATAATATTGTTCTTTATTCCTTTTTCTGTTGAGAAAATGCCACGACCGGAACGTTTTTGCATTGCTAAGAGCATAATGTGTTTTGAAGAGTTGCTAGACTAATTACATAATATTTCAAATAAGAAAAATATATATCATCATATGGAGTTAAAATAGTGTTTTAATGCATTTTATAAGTTAGAAAATAACATGTTAAAAAATTAGAGCTCTACGGATGTGAGGGGAGGCAGGGAGCGCGACTGTTCATTAAATAGATTTGTCGCCCCCCCCCCCCCTGGACACCACCACTACTCTCGACGCATATAATACTACCCTTGCATAATTCTTATATAGCCATGAGGTTTTTCTGAGGGTTGTTGCCTCAGCACTTTTAATTGATTTTACCATTACAATAAGGAATTTTAGAAATATTCACTTTTAAATCCCCCTGTATCTTCTAAACTATTGATGCTGCAAAAAAACAAAGTAGGTCTTTTTTTGTAGGAAATTTCATGTAGTTTAATTTTGTAATTGAGTGTTTTTCATTATAACCTATAGTTTTCGAGATATTTAAGAAAAACTAAAAACGCCCCCATACCCCTCGCGCAGCCCCCCCCGCCGGGGGCTTTTTGGTTGGTGGTTTAGTACGCTACCCCCCCCCCCTACATCTGTGTCTAATTTCACAAATTGAACAGAAACGTACCAGCAGGAACCGAAGTATAGTGTGAATTGAGAGAGAATATTTATATATTTATTTATAAAAAAAACTCTATTTTAAAATTTATTTCTGGATTGGTTTACCAATAAGGGCGAAATGCGACTATCTGAGAAGTTTTGATCATTGGTATAACTAGCACAAAAGGTATGAGTCGCGAAGGTTTGGTAATTTAGCCAAGAGATAAGGGTTTTACACTTTATTTGTAACCAAATAATTATTTCCTTTCTATGTTATTTCTGAATTTTATTTCCTTCAAAGGTTATTTTAACTTCAAAAATGAATCTGCTTACTCTGAGTTTAACATGCAAGAAATAACCAATAGAGCAATACCCTTAAATTATTCAGGAATTAAGAAAAAGTTTTGAAAATTAAAATGTATTGAAAAACATATTAAAGTTGCTTACATCGTACTTTTTGTTACTATTGGATGCTATGAAGTAAACCGCTAAAGCAGAAAGCCATTTGGCTATTGTGGAAAATTTTTTTTCGTTCTAGATTGTTCATTATGTTTCTATTTCATCTCATTCTGACCAGAAATTATGAGTAAGTACGTGTGTCAATCCGTGATAGAAAATAGATTAAGACAAAATCGTGACATCGAGAATACAAGCAATTTGTTCAAAAAATTTTCTACAATTTTCTAAATTTCATTTTTCTTATCCGTTTCCTCAATAATTTGACTGAACCTGCAAAATAGACTTTTCATTTGTGATTTTATTTCAAGATACACTTTTAAGTTTGAATTATATATTGACTTTACATGGTCAAGCAAAATTATTTTTAAATGCAATTAATATCAGTGAATAACAGATGCATGATTTCTTTCTCAAATTCTGGAAAGAAAATACGTTCCTTGAAAATTTCACGAAACCTGGATAGGTTGAACTATTTGATGCTCAAGAAATATTTTTCCAACAAGAATCTGGATATTTTTTGATTTCTTATAAGGAGTGTAAGAAGGTGATTGCTCATTATTTTATCAATAAATATTCTATCCTGAAAAGTAGCAAACCAAACGACATAAAGCAACGTTTGATTGTGAATTATATTACTTATCTAACTACATCTGTGATCAGCTGATTCATATCCTCCCAAAATGGAGAGTATTAATTAGAAGAAGTGCTATGTTAATGAATAAAAATCTTTGTATGTTATTTAAAAATAGTTATGAGAAGGATGTCAAATATTTGAAATGAATAAAGTCATTTAACGAAATGATTTCAATTTTAAAGTTGCTGAATCAAATAAATCATCATTTTAGACATGCAGTTTGCACGCTAGGTAGTAGTGAATCTTTAGGCTACTCATTACGTTAGTGAAAACACAACATCTCAAAATTGAAAAAATGTAATAAATACTTTATGAGCTTAAACCAATATCACTGGAAAGATATTTTTCGCATTTGTTGGTGTAAAAATCTTTCCGTGCGATAATTCTACCGAAAGCTGACGAAAACTTTAGTAATCGCACTCAAATTTCTACTTAATTTCTAATTAACTGAAATTTTCTGAATAATTCCTCGAGTTGGTGTTGACCGTAAGTATTTTTCTTCTTATATTTCAATAAGATCGTATTAAATACCAAAAACACAGTAGATTTGTATATGAAACGCACACGTTACTCTACGTGCACGCAATAATAACAATGGTCATTATCAATAATGTCACACGGCCATCATTGCCATTAGAATTACCACACACACACATACACACACACACAATACACAATACTAATATTGAAGTCAATAATACGACACACACAATAAATAATAAATACTACACACAATAATAATAACACAATAATAATACACACACACAATATCATTGTCATTATCGTTAATATCATCACAAAGTGCTTTATTTTGCTATTTTGAATTGGAATCTTACAATCTTATAGTCTTCAAGTTGGATATAGCAATGCTTAATTCTACTTCCCTATACCTGATATTTAGACCCGTATGCGAAATTTGGTGCCTCAGAAGGGTTACTTAATAATCTTTTTGTGCAGATTTAAAATTTCAAAAACTTATCTAATTTTTTATATAAATATAATTGTCACTCCTGGTTTCCCTTGCAGAAAACCTGGCGTTCGCCATCAGGATTTCATAAAATATTTTGCCATATCAAATGTCAGCTAAACATTTTTAATTTCAATCTTTTATAGAATATAACTAGACAACCCACTTAACGTGTCATTGGTGGAAAGACCAGATTTGGAGGTTGCAAATCGCGGACTTAAATTTGTGATCAAATATTAAGAGAGGGTTTAAAGAGTTTCGAGGAGTTTTAAAATTCAGTGGTTTGCTTGAATTTTGGAAACTAAAAATTAACTTACTATGCAAGTGTCTTGTTACCTCCTCCATTTTGAATAAGTCCCGCAATCTTTCCGTATTTCTTGTACGCTGGTACATTTCGGTATGTACAATTTATTTAGCCATAACTGGCTCCACACTTTCAATATATTTCATATGTGGAATTTCTAAATGATATCTCGCAACATAAATTCAAAATAATTATTTTATATTAGGAAAAAGTTTCTAGATCTTCTTTTATATCATTGAGATATTAAATAAGAAAAAAAAAATGGACCTGTAGTTCAATAATTTAGAGATACACATCACTTTTTAAAATTTAACGATAATTGTTTTTCTGTCTCCCTTGATTTTGGTGCCTAAAAATCAAGAGTTAAGAAAATGAATCATCAAGAGTAAGTACGTCTACATTTAGACATTCATACTAAATTTGAGTCTTTAACATAGAAATAATCTTAAATATCACTTTACTTTCATGTTCTCGTCTGAAAATAAAGTTTAAAATAATTAGTAAATAATGTAAACAAGTTAATGATTCCTTGGTTTTTGTTGAAAAGACAGAAATTAGTCTAAAATATTACTTACCCTGATATTCCTCTTCTGTAAAATAAGTTTAAACTAATTAGTAAATATTGTAAGCAAATTATGCATGTCTAATAGATATTTTTTAAGATCCAATGCGAATTTTTACTTATTTTTAGCCAACTTGGCTCAACATTTATTTTCAATACATATCATAAGGAATTTCTAAAACGATATTCAAGCAGAAAAATCAAAATACCCGTTTCTATATTAGGTAAAGTTGCTTAGATCTGAAAAGCACTCTTATGTCATTGAAATATATTAAATAAATACAAAACATGGACCTGAACTTATATATTTTGAATAAAATTAGAACTGAAAAATAAGTTAAAAATTATGTAAAATAGTACTGTCAAAAACCTTAAAATAAAGATATAAAAAGCAAAAAAAGAACGAAAATACATTTTACAATGAAAGCAAAATGGAAGAAAATTGTAAAAGAACCAAATGTATATTCTCCTCAGAGGCCACACGCCGTGAACCTAAAAAAGCAGGACAAAATATTCGAATAAAGGAAGACTATTAGTCAAAATTATTCCTTTATGTGGCCTGAATTTTTTGTCCAACCCTGCAAAATAGGGAAAAAAGAAAACATGACAGATACCTGTATAACAGAACTAAAAAATGAGACAAACCAAAAAAGTAATTTTCTTCTAAAAAACAGACGCTCTAAATAAGTGGATGATAACATCAAGCAGCAAGCCTGGTAGCGCCATCTATGTAGAAGAATTCAAACTGACTCTCCAGAAAACAGAGATTCTTGTAAAACTGTTTTTTAGAAATTTATTGACTTGGGGAACAACCAGGGATATCCGTTATCTTTATTATTTTTAAGTCATAAATTTTTTGTCCTGCTTTAGAGTTAGATATGTGTGTGGGCTCTGAGTGAGAATCGCTATTTGGTCTTTTATTAATTTTCTTTCCTCATTTTATTTTCATTGTAAATGTATTTTTCGTTCTTTTTGCTTTTGGTGTTTTATTTTAAGGTTTTATTAATGCTCATTTTTATAATTTTTTTAACTTATTTTTCGAAGTTCTAATTTGTTTTTTCGTATTCTATCAGGAAGCAGCTGTATATGCTTTTCTGTATAATGATTAGAATTTTAATTAATTTTAATTCAAGTTCTATTAATTTAATTTACTTTTCTGCTAATTTTATCAATTTTTTACTCGATAATACCTTTTAGATATACATCACCTTTTAAAAAATTCCCAGAATTATAATTATTTTTTCAACCTTTTGATTTTGTATCAAAATGTACATCCATACTAAATTTTGAGTCTTTTGAAATATAGAAATTAATTTAAAAAGATCACTTACGTTCATATTCCTGTCTGCAAAACAAAGTTTAAAATAATTGCAACAATGCAAACAAATTAACTATTCCTTGACTTTTGTTGAAGACAGAAATAGTCTTAAACATCACTACCCTGATATTCGTCTCTGTAAAATGAAGTTTAAAGTACTAGTAAATACCGTAAGCAAATTACGTTTGTCTAATAGAGGACATAAAGATCCAGTTCAGATTTGCTGTTTTTAACAACCGTAAGTATGTTCTGGAAAATTGATATTTTAAACCCTTTGAGGAAGGCATCGGAAAAAAAACGTGCTTCCGTCTGGTCGATTGCTTTTTCAACGCGCGTGGCTGCTCAGGGCCAAAAGTAATTTTTTTCAATTGCCTAACTGTATTAAAATTTGTACGCCGACTTGACAGTCGGTAGCCAGCTACAATAGTCCAGCCAACGAAGGAAAAAATAGAAAAATGATGTGGTTT
>BGPR01010589.1:0-51887 GCA_013235015.1 Araneus ventricosus
GTTAAATAATAATTTTCATATGAACTCTTAACCAATTACAACCTAATTTTAATAGTTACCCACTTAAAAATTTATATTTTACAACACCATGTCTTGGAAATATGCCCGAATTTTAATTTTGGTACAGAGGACGCGCCTGCTGGGATGTTAAAAAAAGGGACAATTTGACCCATCCACTCAACGCGATGGGAGCCCAACACGCAAACAGGTCCTTGGTAATTAACATCAACACTCTACAAAGAGATGTACTTAACGGATCTAATTACGGATGTGTGATTTTGAAATAGAGGAATTTGGATTAACAAATATGTGGTGCTTTTACGCTATTCAGAGAAATTAAAATTCAATTAGGCAGCATTTCAATAAAAATCGTTATGAGCTTTCCACACGATTTATGTTTCCCGCTCAGAAATCCAGATAAAAGTGGATTCAGATAAGGATTTAGAATATGCCTTCAAAACCGAAGATATTATGTTAAATACACATGAAGCATTATTCCGTTGGGTGATGAGTTGAGGCATTTTAAATGAAGATGCAGCCTCTGGCAACGGAAGGACAGTTTATTTCAATTGGTCATTCTTAAACTATATGCTTCAGCTAATTTTAGGTAATTTGGAGATACTTCAGATATAAGCGAGCCACGATGAGAGGAGAGAAAGACGCAAAACGCAAGTCACCGGCAGTTCGAACTATGAATAATGTGACTGCAGGGAATCACTGTAATACCGGAGTTCGATTGACAGTTCAGTTTCTTCTGACTCTTGTTAAAGAATTCTGACTCTCGTCGTAGAAATGTTTTTATCTAAGAATGAAGTGGAAGTAATTCGTTTATGATTAAAAATTAGGTGGCGTTAAAAAAGATTTATTTTATAGAACATTAAAAATTCTAAATCATTACATACACAATTATGCGGGATAATAATGATGCATTTTTCCTTTTTATTAAAAGTGTATTTTATGTTATGCGAATCCCATTATTTTTACGAATCTGCTTGAGATACGTTACTGTAGCAACGTGCTGCAGGAAAGTTTTAAACAAAAATAGACAATATATTTTATCCGTCTGAGATCTGATTACATTTTATTTAACTTAAATGTACATATCTTCTTTGAAACATCTGTGCACTTTATATAATTTTTTCTTTAATATTTGATTTATGAAGAAAACTTTTTCATTTGGAAAAAATTGAAATCCTCAAATACCGAAAGCCGTGAAAACATTAAATATCGAACCGTCGGCTTAAAACTGCTTTAGCTTCGTTTCCTCTAGGAAGAAAGGCCAAAACATGATCGAATTTGAGGATTCGTGCTTTTTGAACAGAAAACTCAATAAGAAAGATAAACCACGGGATTTCAATAGTTGAAGAAAAGCGTATCTTCGATCGAAAAACTTCTGCAAACGAATCGAAATATTTTTGGTCATGAATTGAAAATGAAAGCGGTGGAAAATTAGAGATTGGTAACGTCTATCAAGGAACTGAAATGAAAAATAAAGTTATTTTTAGCATAAAAGCAAAACAAATATTCCGTTTATGAATGATTCCTTACCTATTAGTTTTTCTAAGCAATATTTTAAGAAATAAACATTAGTTTTTCTTTACTAATCACATCTGCCTAGATATTCAATTAATTTTCGAAATAAAAAGATTACACGAGGTGTTTTCGATTAGTTCTCTCTTGTAGTATACTTATTTAATACTGATTTCAGCTTTCCATTTCTGGAAGACATACAAATTCTTTATAAGCATTAAGTTATTTTTCGTTGTTTAGATGCTGAAATTGTCTATATACCTGACCATGGTGGTCATAAATTTTTGGACCCTTTTCAAAAATTCCTTTAAAAAGTAGCAACTTCCTTTTTTTTAATGGGATTGTTTCTCAAAAAAATGTTCTTTAGATAAGTAACGCGCCGTTACGAGCATTAAATCCGCGCAATCTAACGCAAGTGTCAAAATGGCTACCGTGCAGCAGAAGACACGTCTCTGGTTCCACGAAAGCAAACAGTAATGTAACAGTTCAAAGAATTATTTGGTTAGAGTATCGAAATTGTCGGTCTCCTAGTAAGAACTGCATTAAGCTTTGAACGCAAAATGTTTCATTTTGTTTTTAAATCTAGGTTTTGTGTATTCGGATTTTCGGATTTTTCACGAATTTTTCGTATGTCATTTAGCAGAAAAAAGCACTAATTAATATCATAGGCGGGCTTGCCCTCCTGATGAGCGGCTTGCCACGATACTTTTCCATTTATTAAGTATTCTTGTATGTTTTGATATATATATAAATGAAATGCAGAGTGCCTTGGATATAGTGAAGTTATAAATAATCCCCATTTAGAGCAAAAGCTTAACTTTCTGAAGTAACTTGATATCAGGATACAGAATTCAACTGATTTGATGGTAAATATTAATTATTAATGGTGA
This sequence comes from Araneus ventricosus, assembly GCA_013235015.1. Classification (NCBI taxonomy): domain Eukaryota; kingdom Metazoa; phylum Arthropoda; class Arachnida; order Araneae; family Araneidae; genus Araneus; species Araneus ventricosus. The sequence goes on from BGPR01010589.1 coordinate 2,421, forward strand.
AATATCGCACTGGATTAATCTCAACATCCACTCCTGTGCAATCTTAGCGATAATTTCATCTGCCTCCTTCCTGAAACAAGATGTGCGCGGATTTTAAAATCATTTCATGCATATTCGTTATAGAAGGAATACCTATGACTCCTAGAATCATGATTCCCAGAAATGCTCTGCACAATCTCTCCAACCATGGACCCTAGAACCGAGAGCTATCTCTCGATAAGAGTTGACATAGGTCTAGGGATGTTAACAGTATCGGCCCATATTCTGAATGTGCCATAAAGGTCAAAGGAGGTGGAAATGGTGGAGAGGAGTTATTGGGAAATATACTTTTCTCAACAACTTCTAGCTCCCTTACTATTAGAGATAGAAAGTTAATTGAAATTGCAGGGATTATCACCTCATAATAACGAGAAATTATGGATTAAAAAGTTATATTCAGCACCTACTTTCGACTACTTTCTAACCTCAGCAATTGACAACTAGTTCGAAAAATCTCATTGCCTGCGTTCTCTTCCACCCTCTTTCATCCTTATTTTTATATATTTATTAATCCTTATTTTGTACTTAGTCTAATAGTGTTTACGAGGTTTAGAGAGGATGTACTCCGTGGTTTTTGTTAGTGCTCCTTTTAACGTAGGATTACTTTCCTCCCTTTGGGATCTCAGGATGGAATTTGATTCACACGCCAAAACGCCACAAAAAACGTTGTATGGGAGATCCTCTATATCTCGTAACCACATATGTTAAAAAAATAACTAATGTCTTATTTTAGAGATAAAGGATAACACCGGAAGTTACAAAAAAATTGAAAATCGGAATTGTAGTTCAGCGACCACTGAGCCGCAAAGTTGGGAAAAAATATGCATGAATTGGTGACGGTGACGTCACATGCATGAGGTGCGCGCGCACAAATAGCTGACCCTCTCGCTTGCCACGTTTTCGCGAGCGAGATTTCGTGATTGAGTTGAAAGTTTTGTTTCGACAAATTTAACACAATAATGGCTCTAAATGTAAATTTACAAAGAAGGAAACGCCAACGAGATGCCAAACGAGATATAGAGAAGTTAAGAAAAGAATTGTTGAAGCAGGAAAAGCAACAAAAGAATTTACATTGTAACTTTAGTTTCATTTTATTTCGCCAATTTCCCATACATTAGTGTTTCAGAGAAACAAAAGAGAATCACGAGTAACAAAGAGAAACCGAGAAACTCCGAGAAACCGAGGAACTTCGAGAAACAAAAGAGAATCGCGAGTAACAAAGAAAATCCGAGAAGCTTCGAAAAACAAGAGAATCGCGAGTAACAAAGAGAAACTGAGAAACAAAAGAGTCACGCGATTAAAGTAGTCCTACGCCTTCATCAGCGGCTGTTTGAAGAGACAGCCTCCCGTCAATTTTTTTTATCCTGCTCGCTTCTTGTTGATTCTAAACGCTCTTGATACTGCTAAACCTGTTTTTTGTTCTTCTTTTGATGTACGTGTTACCATCGCTGCGTCATTGCCATTATCTGGGACTTTTGGGTGCCTTCCACCCTTTCCCCCGCCCCCTGTACATATGTTTGTGTGCCGTCCTTTCTGTTTGCTGTGTTTTTATTTTATGTTTGATGTTGTTTTCTAGTTCCTGTTCTTTGATATGTGAATGACTTTCTTCTTGGCTCCTGCCCCAGTTGAACAAGTTTTATTGTAACTATGTCATATTCTTTTTGGTTGCAATTTTTTTTGTTTACTATGTACCCTTATTTACGCCCAATCTGGGGCTGTTTGCACCGCGTTTTTTTAAATAACTCGATATGTGTTCTCTTTCCCCGGCGGTCCTCGTCGTGTCTGACACCCCAACGTGTAGGCCGGCTGCGTTATAAAATAAAATCAAATCCTTATAGCTGGGGTGGAAATGACGAAGACAAGGGATTTTTTTTTTACTTAAATCTTCGGACAAAGCGAATCTGTCTTCGCCTTCCTTCCTGACGACAGGGATTATTTTATATTCTTATCTTTCCCTATCAATGAAGTGAATGTGTCGGAGCTATCTTAAGAACAGCAATGAGATAAGAAAGGGAGTGAGACTTCTCAGCGTTTGTTCCCGCTCAGTTGGAGAACGGCTTACCGCCAATTATTCACGCCTTTTCCTTACTTTTCGAGATAAGCAGCAGAATTTCATTGGTTTTTCACTGGCATTTTCATTTTTCGTCTCTTGTTGACATCTGGAATTAACTTTCCATTTTTTTTTGCACCGCATGCTGTGATAAGCGAGAGAGTGAATAAGACGATGGTGAAAAATAAAATTGCAAAAGGCGTTCAGTTTTTATTTTCGGCATCAATTTAAAAAATTCAAAAGACAATTATTTTTCTTCGCTCTATGCCTTTTTCTCACACTATGAGAAAAAACAATCCCCACTTCCGAAAAAATCTGTCTTCACTTCCGAAAAAATCTGCCTCCACGTCCTAATTTACTTTAGTTTGAGAATTTTATTTCCTTCAAAACGACAAGAGCCTTAATGAATATAAATATCGTTTTTACGTATCTTAGACTAACATAACTTTTTTGGTGGATTTCCTTTCATAACTTGTTGAGTTAAAATGCGGTTAAATGAAATTTTATTCCTCTCCAACATTATCGCTATTTCTCACAGCACCGTGCTCTGTTTCCGAAGGAATCGAATCTCCACTCAGTGTACTGTTCCGGCGTGAATGGTTCTTCTTCATTCTCTTTGTCACCTGATTTCTTTTTGCATGCAGTTTCAACGAATTCTCTTTGATGTCGATTCATTTCAAATGAATTTTATTGTTCCGAACGCATCTTTTCTCTTAAATAATAATGAATGTCGCTATGAAAATATTCTTTAGTGACAAAAGTAATTCTGAACCATAACGGCTCCATTTAAATAATAGAAGTTTATGCTATTTTGAACTTTTCATTGTGAGTCTTTTGATTTTATAACTCCGGATGAGAGAGACTTAATTAATAAATGTTGATAATAAGGAGAAATTAATTTGAATTTTTCAATTTTAATTAGACTAGTTTAATAAAATATGTAATTAATTTATTAAAATTGTTGGTAAAAGAACTTTTACTTGAGGTCAAAAGCATAACCTGTTATTCTACTTCTTAATTCATATATTATTCAAAATTAATTTTGTGAAAAACTTGTATCACTTTACTTTGTAGGGTTTATATTTACACTGGAAAACGCAAGAATGTTTGAAAATTTCAATGAAGGTTTCGTTTTGAGCAGAGAAAAAAGTCGATTTTTTTCAATATATCGTTAATCACTGTTTTTAAAAATTGTTTGTCTTATTCAAGAATGGTATTTAAATTTTCTATTATGAAACGTTCATTGCGTAACGTGCAAGTGCTGTGTAATAATAATAATTCATGAAGCTTAAGCAGGTTCCTATATATTTGAGCCATAATTAGAAATTCATTACAATAATCGTAACTCGTTTTCGAAACATTTGCGTACGACTTAGAATAAAAAATTATTACATATTTTTTCTCTTATTTTCTTCAGATCTTTTAGAAATTCTTATTCCCACAAGGAAATCTTAGAATTATTTTGTATCTTTGCCGAATTAATTTTGAATCCTCTTTCCGGACTATAAAGAAATTAAAATAAATGGTCGTATTTTTTAAGCCACATGGGAAAACGACCCACATTTCGTTGATTAAATTCAAGGGTGATATACCTCCATTTTGCTTCCACAACGCCTTAAACTGTCTCATATATCTTCCATTCTGGATATATTTTCCTTGAATATTTAATAAATGGAACTGAAACGAGACATTTAATTTAAAAACCAGAATCTACGCGGAACAGGAAAAGTACCTGAGGAGAAAATTAAAATTTCACATCTCGTCGAATTCAGACTGCGCCTGTGATGTGTAAGAGAAACTTCTGTTGAATAGCAGGGAAGTGAAAAGTGCAAAATGAACTTTCTGGAGTGGATTAACGCCAGCAAAGATTCCTCAGAACGCTGAGGCATTGAGGGAAACGCATGATTGCTCCGAGGTGGAGGAATTAACTCATTAATTCGCTAGAAAATCATAATTTATTTAGGGAGAGCTGTAAAGTGAATAAGCCGAAGCCGTTGAGATTTATTTAACTTAAGAAAAGATTTTCTGTTTTGTATCCATGCTGTAAATTTAATTCTGGTCCGGTAAGCTGTGTTTTCTGAGAGGGCACCGCTATGTTCCTTCTTCTACGAATTAGCCTCAAATGAAACATTTTTTTTAATTGTAAAGTTAAGGCATTCGAACAGAGCTTTTAAAACGATTTAATTCTGCTTTCTTATTCCTTTCGATATAATAATGTGTATATGCTTCAAATTACAAAATTTTTGGCGTTTAAATCTGTGATTAAAGATCTGTGATTATCTGTGTCTTAAGTCAAGGTAGCGAGTAATTTAAAATAAATACGGATGCGCTTAAGTATCTCGTGTTCCCTCTATCTTCTTACAAGGACTGAAATGGCAATGAATACCCCAAGAAAGGACGTGTCATCTAATTCATCAAAAATCACTCGGACATGCTAAAATATGGCATGTGACATTTATGTTCTTATAAGGGCCGAAGTGACAATAAATACCACAAAAAGGATGTGTCATCTAATTCATCAAAAATCACTCGGACATTCATCGGACATCTCATGTGTCCTTTATGTTCTTATACGGATTGAGGAAGCTGCAGTGGCCTGGTAATAATGTCTTGGATTCGACACCGAAGAATTCCAAATTCGAAAACTGATTCCACTGAAGATCCGCCGTGTATGGGGTCTGTTGCACGTCAAATCGCACGTATTGGACAAACGTCCTCACGCTGGTTTGGTGCGGTAGTTTGGAGAAGGGATGCCAGCTCAGGTGCTGTCATGGACATCTGACTGCGGTTCAAAATTACGAGGTCCGTATCGAAATAGCTCTCGTGTTGCTCAAAACGGACGTAAATATATAACAAAACAATTAAAGCATGTGACATCTAATTAGTAGGTTGAATAAAATCGTATGGAAACGGTTCAATAGAAACGTTTAATTCTGAATTCATTAGGTCTAGTTATTAAACAAATGAGCGATTTGGTACTTTGATTTAAATAAAATGTTGCATTTTTAAATACAAAATCTTTAATGAAAGTGTATAGTTATGGTAATGCGTAGGTTAGCAGTATGTCTGAATTTACATGATTCGCTAAGATAACATGAGAGATATGCCTGTATGTTATGCTTATAAAATTATCAGTTTGTCTGCATATATGAATATGCTAATATTAACAGTATACCTATAAAGTCAAGCCTGAAATTAACAGTATACCTATAAAGTTTACAGTAAGCCTGTATTTATAAGATTTCTTTTAAATATGAAATTTTAAATGAAAGTGTATATTTATGGTAAAGCTAAAGTTAAAGGTATGCCTGAATTTATATAATACGCCAGGTGAGAGGTCACACTATAAGCAAAAGTATTTATTATAGAGTATTATATTAGGATATTATGATATCTTAAGGTGAGAACTCACGAAATATGTAAAGGATCTTATTTCCGAACTTTTATAAAAATGCCATGATTAACTTAATGTTTTTAAATCACATAATTGACTGCTTGCGCAGATAAATGCAATATTTAAATATGTGTATGTTCTTGTGACCATTTCTTTCTTTGGGAACTTCCGCTAGCCATTGTAAACAAATATCTATTTGAGGCTGTTGAGGATCTTACAACAAATTTATCGGCAATTAAATACTTGAATTTAGTTGAGTTTAATTAAAATAATATCCAATTTTGAAACTACACGATAGCCACTACACAGGCTTCGCAATTCTGAGCGTTCGTCAAATAATGATTAAATGCTTTGGAACTTCAAAAAATCAAACTGATCTCTGACTCTTCCATCAACGACTCTAGTCTTATGCTGAGAAACTCGAGAGTTAAAAGTCAATCTCAAAAAAATTATGATTATTTCTTTTCTTTTATTGGTGCTTACAAATATCAAATGTGCATTTGTATAGTAAAATTTTCATTCCGTATTTAATTATATTCAAATGCTTGGATGTTGAAGAAATACAGGTATTACAGTCATCAGTAGTCTTATTTCTTTACAGCTAGGTTTATGATAGTTCTCTTGACTCACGCAAGAGTCTTAAGTATTTTGAAAAAGTCCATCACATACTTTTTAAGAGCATTGGAAGGTCCAATAGTACATTACTCTTCACGAAGCTGCAAAGTTGTTTCACTGACAGGATAATCTTATGGCAGGAAAGAGAATTTTACAGAGGTTTCACTGGAAGCCGAGATGATCAAGTCCGACCTTGGCGATTATTTTCGCACTTTGGTGACAAATTTGGCAAAAAAGGGAATCTTCTAGAAAAGGCCAGAATTATGGACTTAACTCTACGAGATACGGAAATATGAAGAACTTTCGAGAGAATATCTCGTGACGCCACATCCTGTCGGAAAAAGTATAAATACCGAGAGCTTATTGAATGAATGAGTTGGAGTTTTGTCCACAGTGCAAACTGATGACCTAATATACGCTGAGCGATATTGAAAGTGCTGTGTTTGATTTTTATTAGGTATCTGCTTATGTTGTTGTTTTATACAAATGCTATTTAGTTTTGTAATCTATCCTACTTGCTGTTTCTGGAAAATTCGGGGAATAAAGAGATGTTTTTTACTATCCTGCTTGTTGCTCACGGACACCCACCGAAAAAGTTTTTGTAACATTACTTTTCTTCAATTCAATAACTACACAAAAAAAGTATACTTACGAGACGGGTCTCGAAAGCAAAGAAAAGCAAACTTTTTCATCCACAGAAACGGTTATGGGTCTAATTCAGGTCGGAGCGCTGCCACAATATCTTCTGAGTGTTTTTCCCGAGCCCTCCCTTGGCAACAAATTAAACGAATGCTGAAAGAGTTGACAAAGAAAAATCGAAATGAGTAAAATGAATAGGGTTTTTTTTCTCTCTAAACATCTATTTTTTCCTTCAAGACGGATAAGCTTCATTTGAATCAAAGCAAGAATTTGAAGGTTAATTGATAATAATGGTAGCTAAATGCAAGTAATTGTTTAGTAAAAATGTCTTTTCTTCACATTTGGATGCGAAGAAAATGTGAAAATCAGCTAAAGGAAGCAAAGATAAAATAGGATGACATCATTGGAACGAGCATGATCCAAATCAGTAACTTAATAATGCAATCATTGCAAAATGGTGAGTTTCTCTTTTTAAAATTTGTTGAGAACATTCTAAAATAGAAAGGAAAGAACAACGCTTAAATATTCCACTTTTGCATTCTCTTGGAGACTCATTTCAAAATAATGAAATGATAGCAAAACCTCTTATCACTATGCCAAGGGAAATTAGGTCACGTAAAAAGAAGAAAATAAAATTTTCCTTTTTGCATTTCCTTTATAATCAGAAATAAAAACACTTACAAAGATGATGAAGACCCCCTAACACTGTTTTCTTATTTCTCATTGTATTCTTTCAGTAAAATATTCGAGATAGTATAAAACGAACATTGCGAAGATAACAGGGTTTATTGTTGATTCAAATTTTACGTGTAATATTAATCCTTTTGTATTTCTGCTTGTGCTCGAGGAATATTCACAGTAAAAATGTCCAAGGTTCATTTATTTAGAGGGAAAATCTACAACCGTTTATTGCAAGAGCGAAGAATAGTTTTCGTTTAATGAAAAGTTTGTTTTAGTCTCAGCTTCTAAAAGTATTTCTTTAAAGTACATAAGTCAGTTTGTACAATTGAACAGTAAAAACATACCTGTTCCTTATTTTCAAGTAAACCTATTTTTACCCTGTAATTCACATAAAGTCCCATTCATTTAAAAGAAATTCTATTTAACCTGATAATTTCTATTCGAAGAAGCTATAAAAATGCCTCAGTAAGAAACAAAATCAAGTTTATGTACAAAAAAAAGTAGCTGCACTGCATTGCTGAACCAGTAAATGAGTAAGACATGTATAAAAGAATGAAGAAAATGTTGTTTCTCCTTCATTAGCAAGATGTCTGCACTCTAATTGCTGTAATGGAGAAGCTCTAAAAGTAAATACATTAAATGAGACGAAAGTCGTTATAAAAACACTTATACGCTTGTATTTTGTTAGAGATTATATTCCACAAGATATGTTTCAAATTCTACTTAATCAGTTCTCTTAGGTCATAAACTCCACTTTATTGTGTCTGTATTTTATTCAAATTAATTACTCTCAGTTTCATAATAAAATGAAATTTTCTTTATCTGTGTGGTCAATATCTGGTGCCATTTACATTAAGTTGACCCTGGTAATGGTTGAGCCGGAAATTCTAGGAAGCATAAGATCATTTATAATATTGATATAAGCTAATTCTTCATAGGAGGCAAATCCTACGATGAGTCTCATTTCAGCAGCGATTGTGCTGCATGTGTAAGCATTGTGAGTCCTTGCTGCACTACTTAAGTTTGGCGTGATACACAGTTTTTGGGTAGCATATAAATTCCAAATAATCTTCAAAAAGAATCTGGAATATGAGTTATCAGGCGTTGAAAATTGCTTAATGTGATCACTTCGGGACTTTAGAATTTTGATAACATTAACCGATTGATAACAATAATCGAATTGGGTAAAATCAACTATATTTTTATCACATCAAGGGAAAAGAAATAAAAAGGAAAAAAACACTTCCCTCAGGGCTATCTATAATTTATTTCAAAAATAACAATTAAAAAATTCATTAATTATTACTTGCCGACAATTATTTATTAACAGTTCATTTATATATTGCTCGTACTTGTATTGTTTTTTAAAATTTGCTGAACGATGCTGCACGCCGCGTTTCAAAACATCAAGGGCCTTCCTCATTTCGGCTTTCGTTGGAGGGTTTTCTTCAACACATTCGTCCCCGTCAAAATCATCAACTTTTATTGCCTAGTCTTGCTCACAAACAGCTCTGGAAAATTTCCAAGTCTGTTATTGTGGCAACTAGTGGAATGTCCTCGTCAATGGACTTCCACTCTTCATACTCTTCCTTTTGCATATCTTCAGAAGGTTCAATGAAAATTACCGACGGACACGTAGCTGCCTGCTAAATGGAGGACCTGCAAAGAGAGGTCCAGGAAAATAAACCCCGAAATTCTTGGGATATATGGGGGAACGTGCCCGCCCCCAGATGTTTCCTTACAAGTGGAGCGAGAAATTCTACGCGTCAATCGTTAACACTGGTTGAAAATGAGGAATCGGTCAATTATCTACTTCAAAACTGATAACATTAAACGATGTAGTGATCACACTAAACGAATAATTTTATATACATTTGAATACGTTGGTTCGGAACCAGAGGTTTTTGATAATATAAAGCGAATGATAACATTAACCGCGATCACATTAAACGTCTACTGTATATTTGCTTATACTTACTAGTCTCAGTAGAAGGCTGCATTAAAATGGTTCAAAGATTGGAAATTTCTTTCTCTTTTTTTACAAAATTTAATTTGTAAAAAACAGTCATACTTATTGGGATGCATTTTTCTGATCGAAATAAAACACTCTAAACTGCTTTCCGTTATTTCCTTCATAAATAGGGTAATCCTTTTTTTGGCAAAAATACGAGGTACCAAAAGAACTTGGGTATTGTCATGCAGAAAGAAATACGATAACCAAAAGAACGGTTACAAGGATAATACAAAATGATTTATTAACAATAGACAGAAAAAACAAAAGGGAATTAAGAGGCCGATCACTTTTCCGCATAATCACCAAATCGATTGAGGCATTTATCTGAACCCAGGACCAACTTCTTTAGTCTGGCTTGGTAGGAATCGCGTCCCTGCCCATTGATCCAGTTCTCGGCAGCTGTTTTCACATCACTGTTTGAAGAAAACATTGTTTCAGATAAGTGTTTGGAACCCAGACTGGGTGCCGAATCTGGGCTGTATGGGGTGGCTCCATACTTCCCACTTGAACTTTTGCAGCAATTCTTGAATTTTGAGAGCAGTATGGGTATTGTTACGCAGGAGAATGACATCATCACTCAACATGAAAGTGGGGTTTGCATCGGAAGGCTTCGCGACGGTCCCGTGGCTATTTCTTTTTTCCGAAATTGAAGGAACACTTATTTGGAACAAGGTTTTCTTGAAACAGTGATGTAAAAACAGATGCCGAGAACTGGCTGATTGGGCAAGGATGTGATTTCTATGAAGCCTGATTAAACAAGTTGGTTCCGCGTTCAGATAAATGCCTAAATAGAACTGGTGATTATGTGGAAAAGCGATCGGCAAGTATGCCTCTTAATTCCTTTTTTGTATTTTCTGTCTATTGTTAATAAATATTTTTATTACCCTTGTAATTTTTTTTTTGGATCCATCCTCGTAATAATTTATGTCCTAAATACCAATAAACTGATTTAAATAATATTTTTTTTGAATTTCTTATGCCAGAATATTCAACTTATGACAAAAGTTCAATAAATTTTTATTTTTTGAAAATTTAGTGAAAAATTATAATTAATTAAACCTTTTTAAGAACTTTTTCCGTGATTAATAAATAAGGAAAGGGTTAATTTAGTTAAAAATTGAGCTCATAGGAAATTAATTTTACTTAAAAACGACTATTTTTCATTTGCAAATATTAGACACTAATTTTCCTCATTTAAAGTCTGAGTAGCCCTCGGGCTACCATCTGTGGCATTTGCAACACTCTATTTAATTTTCTGATGGAGGGTCAACATAGATCTTATAACACGCAGGGCACTGTATTATATTTTCTTTGGAAGTTGGAACTGGCGTCATGAGTGTCAGAAGTTTGGGCTTTTTAAAGGAATCAAACTTCAGTTTCTTTGAAATAATTCTTTTTATGCACCCTAGCCTGTTGTCTCTGCTGCTTTAAACGTTCTTATTCCTCTTTCTGTATATCTTTCTGAACCGACATCTCTTTTATAGGTAAGCTTATTACAGCGATTCTCAACCTGTGGGAGGCGCCCCCTGGGGGGCGAGATAACACTAAATGGGGGCGTGAGCATATCAAAAAGAAAATATTATTCAAAAAATTGATTGATTTACTGAAAGGAAACTGAAACAAAATACATTCTGATATAATCGAAAAATAAAATACACATTTATACTGATATAACACACTTATAAATAGGATTGTATCAGTACTGCACAATGTATTTACTAATTAACTTATCAATACTACATGAAATTCATTGGTACTAATTAAAAACCCATTGTTATTATACGGGAGGGGGCGCGATGAAATTTATGATAGAAAATTGGATCGCAAATACTGAGAGGTTGAGAAAAACTAGCTTATTAAAATATTTACTGTAGGTCTCACACTTTGCAACGTGTGATGGAACAGATAGTGGACAGCGTAGCTTAAGAAAATTATACAAAATAACTAAAAAATTCATATATTCTTCAAAAAGAAAACAGTAAAAAGCACTTGGGGCAAGATGACGAGGGCCCTCATCGGCAATGCTAAAAGTCTTTGCATTTTTGGTGGGATTAACAAGATTTAGATAAAAATAAATCGTGATTTTAAAAGCGTTTTTTCTAAGGTAGTCATACATAGCAAAGAATAAATAAATATCTTAGGTATTAGTCCACTAGATCTTACGTTGTGGGTCTTGAAAATTACAACACGTCAGGTAAAAATCACGAACAACGAAATGATGTCAGCGGCTTTACAATGTGATTTTTTTACTGCGCAACAATGTAGAGGGCTGGAAGTATCAGTAAGATGACGTTACCTAGTGTTATGAACTGAAAATAAGAAAGCTACCATCTTGCTCTAACTTCCCCTATTACTACATACTTTGTTGTATACTGTGTTGTTTCAAAAATGGATTGAGAAAAGAAATCAATTCTCTTAGATAAAGCCATTCAAATAACTTCCAACTTTTCTTTTTCATTTTAACGTAAGAATGTTTATCAAATCAATCAAAAGCTCAAATGATTTAAAAGCTAACATTAAAAATTTGACAGTAATTCTCTACATTTTAAAACTTTGAACGCCTACAAAGTTGTTGCAGTTGCCTGCCGAAATAGGCGAAATTTTTCTGAAATATTATTATTGGTAAAATTGTTCATTTAAGAGGGACTTGACTGATTATCTCCTAATAATAAGTACATAGAAAGGGTGAGGCCCTACCCTCTCGTCCGACTGCGCATGCTCAACAAGGGTCTCTGAAAACAATGATACTAAAACATATTGTTACGAAGCCGTAAAGTTGTTTCCCTAACATGCTAATCTTTTGGCAGGAAGATTTACTCTGAGCCAAGCCAATGAATTACGACCAAGCCAATGAATAAGATTAGCTAATAAGCATTGGACACTGTAGAAAGTGCTGTTACTGAGATTTATAGGTTATCTCTGTTTTTAATTTATGCAAGTTCTGTTCAGTTTTGTTATCTGTATTACGTTTGTTTTACTGCAATATTCATAAAATAAACAGCCATTTATTTTTTTATTATCCTGCTTGTTGGACTGCATTGATGTACGTCACCAGATAATTTTTTTGTAATAATATTTGTATATAAGGTATAAAATTAATGTTTTAGACGTAGAATAAGTTTAAATATAAATTTAGAACTGAAAGATAGTCAAAAATTATAAAAAATAGGTATTTATTTAACGAGAATGAGAAAAGCGATACTTAGCGATATAAAGCGATAAGCGAATGATAATGTTTACATTTCTTATGGCATAATCTTGATGTTCTGTTTCCACTAAATCTTTTATTACCAAAGTAAATTTTAAAAATAAATTGGAGCTTAAACGTAATTTCTAATGTGCCCGATAAAATGTGTTTCCTAAAAACGTGACTGATTTTCTATTATATTCTTATGTATAAGATATTAAATTAGCTGTAATAAGTGACATTTATTCATTAGATACAGGATCAAGATCACAGAAAGCAGGGCTTCGAGAAGTAAAACAGTAATAGAAATAATAATTTATCACACTCGTAACCTCACTAGTGTTAGAAAATGCATTATCTTCACATTGCTGTTAATATCGTTTGTATGTTGTTGAAAATTTTCCTTCAAGAAATTCTCCTAATTAAATTATAGGTTTGATAAATTAACTCACATCTTCTCACTAAAATGCTAAAAGGCGTGACAATTAATATAAATAATCATATATTTATGCCACGTGAGAATATATCCAGAATTTCAGTAATTAATGTTCCAAGTGTTACACTCTCTTTTTATCTCTACATTCCAATAAGTGACATAATGATTCTTTCTCGATGGGAATATTTTAATTAAATATTAAATAAATAAAACTCTTGCGAGACATTTAACCAAAAATCCATTCTTCGTGATCGCAGAGAAAACATTTGAGAAGCAAATAAAAATTTAACACCTCACCGAATACAAAGTGCGATAGCAATTTGTAGGAGGAAACTTTTGTTCAATCGCAGAGAATTGAAAAGAATAAAATTAATTTTCGGGAATGAATTAACTCCAGAGTCGGGTGATTCTTCGGACTGCAGAGACTTCGAATGGAATGATTGAATGCTCCGAGGAGGAAGAATTAACTCTCTAACTCACGAAAGTAGTATCATTTATTTTGTAAAAGTTGCCATTCGAGCACCCCAAGAGTTATTGAAATTTCTAAAATTTAAAATTTTCTTTTCTTTTTCCTGAGAGTAGAAACCTTAATTCAGAGGCATTACTTTAAGTGTAACCCAGTGTAAGGAAATTTAAAGAAATAAACTTGTTAGCTTCAATTTTCTTCAAATTAAATCCAAATGAATTATTTTTCGATGTTTATAATTTTAAGCGTTATCATTAATATGATATCGAGAAATTTCGTTGATTAAAAAGATTATGACATTTTATTATTGTTATCCCGGTCGTATTTAAATTGAAAAACAATGTTTCTAAAATATTTAACACGTGTTTCCTCATTGTCCTAAAAAAAAGGCAGCACATATAAGAGGACTTTATAAAAATAATTTTCAATATTTTAATTCAAATTTAAAATGATTCATCATTAAGAGTCACATTTGTCTTTATCGTAAGTTTAAATTAATGTTCAGTATTTTATTTTAAATTTTTAAAATGGAAATTTTTGCGAAGTTTTTCTTTTACATTTTCAACACGAATGTGAGCTAAAGTTTTAAGCTCCACTTAAAACATACATATAAATTTATTGAGGCAATATCCCATACTTTTATAGCAGTAAAAACGCATCATCAAGAAATTATCTAGAAGGTCAATTTTCCTTTGATTTTCGACTGTCCTAAATATAGGACGATGATATAATCCACTACTTACCTAAAGCCCTTTAGTTAGTAATGGAGATTATCCCTTCTTTCTTTGTTACATTCCAAACATTGCTACTATACAACTAAATACAGGCGTCTAATAGTATGTCGGACAGGTGCATATCGTGTGTGAGACATGATGGGGGTGGGGAATTAATTATTCTCAAATAGCAGTTCATGAAGTCAGTTTGTATTTTGAAATTCATCGAAGAAGATCTAGTTTTTTCCGTTTTCGTATGCTTGAATTTTGTTTCCTTCTAAAAGTAATTTTGATGCTAGTATTTTAAAACACCTTGTAAATTTTTCACGTGGCAGAAAACAAGTTAATGTTCCAATGTGCATACATTCTACAATAAAAAGGGAGTTGACGAGTTTGATAATCATGCAGCAGCTTATTTTACTGCAATTCAAGGGGGGGATGGTAATGTTTATTTGTTCATTTATTCTTATTTGAAGGGTTGAGCGTATAGCCATTGTCAACAAAAAATGTCATGCTGATATTACTAAATCGTTTAGTTCTTGGGAAAAAATTAAATTATAGCAATTCCTAGAAATTAAACCTCACAAAGAAAACAAATAAAAATGATCAGTAATTAATTTTAAAATCTTGACACTTCGTGAATTATAAGTAATTTAACATAATGTATATAAATATTTTAGTATTTTATACATAACTTATTTTAGATGATATTTTAAAATCATACTTTTTATTTCGTTCATGAATAGCATGAAAAGATTTGTTTATACTATGTGTATCGCACTATTTATATTCGCACTAGGTATATTTCCCAATTTTCGAAACTGAGCTTTAGACGATCCTGCATTTTGCAAAAAAATATTAAACTCTAGGAGTTTAAAACTTCTAATTTTACTTTAATAATATTCAAATTTAGGGAAAATTGTATCATGCCAAAACAGATGGCAGTAAGAGTTTTAGAGGTTCGAATTCAATTTCGAATCAAATTTTGCACATTTGAATCCTTGACAAACAATATTTTCACTTTATTTTATTACATTTCGATACGCACTTACAAAAGACATTTGTTTATATGCTAAGCAAACGTATTAAAATTATGCACGGGAGTACAATTTAAAGCTAACAGATATATAGAACAAATACTAGTTACTTGCGTTTCGCAAATTTGCAATGAATGCTTTTAATGGAATATTGTACATACAATTGAATTATTTTTACACCTTATGCTTTTAAAAACTGTGTTACAGTATATAGAGAGAATAAACTTTGTCCTAAAGCTTCTTCTCTAGAGAAAAAAAAAGAGAGATAACTTGAAGCTATGAATGGAAGGAGAATTATCGATTTTTGCAATTATATGAAAATTTAACTCGACCGTTCTTACTTTGCAGTAAGTGCATTCGTGAAAGGAAATATTAAAAATTTTTAAAAAATGACTTAAAAGAACTTTGCATACGAGCTTAATAATTCCAAAGGAACTTGGTTTAAAATTACACGATAATTCCCTCTTGAAGAAGCTTTAAAAATGTCTCAATAAGTAACAAAATGAAACTTTTCAGGAAAAAAACAAATTACCGAACTACATCGTTCGAATAGTAATGACGCCAGTAAGCGAGCAAGGCATGCGTTAAACGAGTGAAGGAGAGGCTGTTTCTCCTTCATTAGCGAGGTGTCTGCAAGCTAATTACTGTAATGGAGAAGCTCTAAAAATAGAAGCATTAAAAAAGTCGAAAGACACTTTGAAAAATACACACGCGCTTGTTTCTTATACGAATCCAGCAAATTTATTTAAAATTCTACTCAATCATTTCTCTCGGGTCAGAAAATAAACTCTATTGCATATGCATTCCATTAAAAGTAATTAGTCCGAGTTCTTTTGTACTTTGAATTCAGTCACGAGTTTCAAAAAAATAAATGGAACAACAGGGGAATATTTAACATTGTTAAAAGCTAAATTTTCGGAGTTATCTTTAAAAAATCTTATTTTTGGAAATAAAATGTTGCTTGATTATGCAATATATAAATTTTCAATAATATACGCTTATTTTATTTTACTGAACAAGCAAAATTATTAGATTCTCATTTAAAAGAATTGCCATGTTTGCTATTATTCCTGGTTTCATTAAAGATTATTTATATCTAATGCCTATTAGCTTTGATTTATTTTAAACAGTTGCAGAATTCAGATTATCTCTGAAAAATTGGATTACGTATTTGTGTAATTATATTTATTCCAGTGTCAAAGATCATTACGTTTTCTTGTTATTGACAGATGCTTGCAGATGTAATTAATACAGTCATGAATACCTTAGAAAGTCTTAGGAACCTGCTTGAAAAACTTTCATTATTTTGGAGCAAATGTTCCTCGAAGTTTGCTTTCTTTTGGTGGGGGTAAGGGGGGGATATTAGTATTTTCAAATTATGGAAAATAAGAATTGGTTATTTAAATTTTTCACCCTTTGCGGACAGGTGATTTTTTATAACACTCAGATCAGGTTGGCACACTTTATGCGCCATTCCGTATTTTTCCAACTCTACGTTCATTTATTTAAACACAACTTTATTTACTTATTTTTTATGATATAATAAGATTAGAAGTTGAATGGATGGATGATACACTCATTTGTGTTCGAATTTGAGTCTCTATATTCTTCGTGAACTGGATTGTTCTCCAAGTCAGTCTCAGAATCAGTTTCTTAGTCACTGTACTCAGTCACTTTCTATCGATATATAATGAGTTACGTTCTCAGCTGGTATTTTCTTTCTTCAGTCTTCCAAAACAGCCGAATATTGTTCTGCAAGGATAATTTCCTGATGTTTCGTGCAGCCGGGTTGGGTTATGAAGAGCATTTCATGCACTTTCAAGCGCGATCAGACCGAACTGACTGATTCATTGTCAGTGATAACTATTTGAGAAAGTAGGAGGAATCTCAATACGAGGTTAGAGGAGTGGTGAGCTCACCACCTTCGACAGTTTTTAATCAGTTTATGGTACATACCCACTGGCGCCCTCTGTACGCTGTACCTGTCCGCAAAAGGTTAAAAAAATTAAGCAATCCATCTCAAGGAAACATTTATAAACAGAATATCAGAATCTGAGAAATTAATTATTAAAAAATTGGAAACTGCTTAATATGAATGATTCACCATAACATATTCGTCGACAGTTGTACGCTTAATAGCCACTTCCTAAACAAAATTATGTAGCTTCGTGTGAAAAGCACTTAATTAAGGGCCACCACTCTTAACTTCAGAACGATGACAGCTATAGTCATAAAAGTAGTGTCTACGTATAGTAAAAAGTCTATGCGCTATGTGATGAGACAAATTCCGGAGTTAGCGTTCCTATCTCGAAACCTGTACAAAATAGGGAAAAAATATCAATTACAAAGTTATAGAACGGTATCGATTTAGTACAAAAATACACTTTGTGCATATAAATATTAAGAACAGGATGCATAAAATATACATTTGATTATTCGAGATTTCCGAAACTGTGACGTCACAAAACGGGTTAAACAGAGAAAAACAATTAGTTATAGCTTGATACCTTTATTTCCGGTGTCCAAAGTGCTCTCCGTCATCTACAATAAAGATTTGAGCCCTTGTTTCAATTTTATTTTCCACACATTATAGCCTATTGCTGTGCGCTAGCACAAGAAACAGTAATATGTCAACAAACGTCCTGCAATGTTGGCGGAAACGTCACATACACCTGTTGTTTGAGTTATTCTCACAAGAAAAATTATAATGGGGTCATTTTTGCCCGAAAAATAAAATTTTCTTCATTTGTCAATGTCTTGTGACGGCACAATTTCGGGAAATGCGAACAAACAAATGTGCCTTTTAAGCGCTCTCTTTTTCGTATTAATGTGCACAAGGTATCATTTTATACTAAATCGGTAACGCTTTATAACTTTGTAACTGACATCTTTTCCCTATTTTATACCGTTTTCGAGATAGGAACACTAATTTCGGAGTTTACCACAAGGTGGAGCTGTAAGTCGTCTCATCGCATATCGCATAGTTGCACTATACCCAGACTCAACTTTCATGACTATAGCTGCCATCGTTCTGAAGTTAAGGGAGGAGGGTATATAGATGAGATATGCCTTCGATACAATTTATTAGCTAATCCTCGTAAATCGAACCGGCACAAGAATTTATATAATCAAGACCTCGAAAACTTGAAGCGCAATAATTAGTTGTTAGTTGGAGATAGACAAAGTTATCACTATTATTATTCTTAGATAAATAATGGTTCGGCTTATGATGACCTTCTAATAAAGCTAATTCATTTAAATAGAGGAATTCAGAAGTTCATCATCCACTATGTATTTTCACTTCATTCTTTTGATGAAGAATTGCTGATTTATTTTCCGCAAACCTTGTTTATAAGGCAACAGTACTCTCAGCTCGACAATTAATTTCTTCTTGATTTTAGCAAGAGATTATCTTTAAGTTAATTGAGCATAATTGTATTGAATGTTGCACTAATACAAAGATGCGTTTTCTGTTTCGAAATACATGATTGCTGTGGCCTGATGGTAAGTTCTTACATGGGTAATGGAAAATTCGAAATTCGTTTTCACCAAAGGACGCCAATAAATATAGGTTAGTACACCTTAAAATCCACTTTGGATGACAACAATTCAGGGCCGTACCGAGGTGATACTGCGCCCTTGGCGGAACTGGCAAAGCTGCGCCCCCCTCTCACGTGACACATTTTCATTAATTTTTCATATCTTCTATAAAACCTCTACCCGGAAAAAACTACATTATTGCAAATATTTTTATACACAAATTTTAGCATACTTTATGATCTTTTAAATAGGTTCAGTAAAAATACGCATTCTTAAAAAATACTTTAATGAACTATATTCATGAAAATTGCTGTACACAACAAAATAAATATATCATGAAATAATTTACAAATTGCACATATTTTCTATGATGCGCAAGGCCAAACTGAACAGCAAAAAATTAACAGATGGTTAAGTTGTAAAATATGTAAACGTCTTATTACATATCGAATAAAAGAATATATGATGATTTGAAAAACTAAAAGAAATAATCCTGAAGTAGAAACTTAATTTCCGAAAACAGTTTCAAGAAAATGTTAGAAATATCATTTATAAAAAAAAAGATAACTACCAGAATTTTCAAAATAATAAATTTTGTGAAAATAATAAAACATGATTTTCATTTTTTTTCTTAGTCAAGATGTCAAAAAAAAAGAAATCTGAATTGCAATAATTACGAAATTAAAATGAAACTAAGTATCTGTAATTCTATAGCAAAAGAAAAAACAAAATGCATATGTCAATTATCTCACTATAATTGAAGAGAGGATATATTATCATTTAGTGGCGGAAAAGAAAATATTTCACTGTATAAAACTTACTAAATGAAATAAAAATCACTTTATTTAATGAGCTTGAGTTGAAAAATGTATTTCAAAAAGTGTATAAGAAAAAACTACGGGTAAGTGAAAATCTAATTTGGAGATAGGCTAGAGTAGTTAAATGTATCAAAGAGAGCAAATTTTGTTCACTATAATGTTAACAATGGTTAAAGATCATGTGATTAAATATCACAAAAAGCTATCAACTCACCCTGCCTTGACACGTGGGTCTACATTGAATGACCGGCCGCCACGACTTCATCGGGCACTGTGGTCCCCTTATAATCGCCCCCATTACGAGCGGCTCATGCGACGACTCCTCATATTACCGGGGTACGATGCGTCATCGCATATGGGCCCTACAAGCCACACTACCATTACTGTATCCCCCAAGGGAGCGAGAACCTGCTTACTTAACCGGTAGCTTCTCATCCATGCGATTATATGAAAATAAGGAAATTAGTTATAATGTGATTAAATAAGGAAATTAGTTTGTCATTTTAACCCTCCTTTTTAAAAAATACGGCAAAAAAAACTTCAAAATCTTGCCTACTTTTTTATTAACTGTAATTTTAATTATCTTTTGAGCTTTGAAAAGTTGATAGTGATTCTACTCTTGTTTTGAAGAGCATATGCTCCAAATTTCATCAATATCATACAAAAATGTCGACTTTTAAAAAGACAAATAACATTCATCTTCGTATACATTATTGTAAAGTAAAATTTTATGGTTAAATCGGTTACAATTATCAAGACAAGTAAAATCAAGGAAATCATGAATTTGGTGTAGAATAGTTGCATTAGATTTTTTATGCAATAAACTCTAATACGAAATACTATAATGCTAATTTTATATTTTGCTTGTAATCATGCTTTTGTATGAATATTTTTACTACTAATAAAAGTGCATGTATGCATAGGTGACTGTCTGTTGGCATTCTACAAGACAGGCCGTTGAGCCTAGAGTTGTCAAATTTGGTACAAACCTACAATGACGGGTTGCAAAGCACACATCAGTGAGTTTTTAAAAACTTTAATTAATTAAAATTTAAGAAAGAGTTTCGGGAGGGGTTCAGCAATAATAGCCGGAAATATTATCATTTAAAAATAATTTCTACACCGTCTTATATTTCAAAAAAATATATATCTTTCAAATGATAACAGTCTAGTTGTGTAATTTTTTTAAAAATTTGACAATTTTTTAAAAAAATATTTTTATATATAATTTACAACAATGCTGGATTGAAAATCAAACCAACTTTGCTGATTTATCAAATCTTTAATTTAATATTTCTCTTAATGCTTAATTTAATGTTTCTCTTATTTAAAAAACGTGATATAAAAATTTATTTTGATTATTACAATATAAAACCTTTTGTTGTAATGAAATGCTGCCATTTTCGTTGCTTTCCCAGTTTTTTTAGTCTTAATTTTTGATAAATTCTTTGCTACTTGAAATAAATTTACTTTTTAAATGGATTTACTATATTATTTTGATAGATTTACTTTTTGGTTATGACCTAAAATTCATTTTTTTCCCTTTAGGGCAGATAATCAAAATGGAAACCATACCATCTATTTATTTGTAATAATTTAAAACGTTCAAGTTATAGTCAGATAAATAAAGTGTAATAAATGTAATTTAAATCTGAATTATGCATGATCGAAATAAAAACTAACTTTTATTGAATTTAATTATATTAAAGAGCCATTCTGCCTAAGACTTTTTTTTAACAATTGAATGTACAATTCAAAAGTCATTAATTTTATTAGTTGCAAAACATATTGCCTTAAAATTTAGTTCAAATTAGCTTGCGAAAAATTAAATAAGTTGATGTTTTAAAAATTGGTTGGCATAAATAATATATAATTAATGAAATGGGAGAATCAGCTGACAGTAGGAGGCGGCTAGTATTTAATGCAACAAAAGAAATTTAAAAATACAGAAATAATTTGAGCTCAACACTTTAAAACTAATTTATCTCCTTAGAAAAGAATGAAAATGTTCAAGTATTTCTTTATGCTCCCACTCTCTGATGAAACAAAAACAGAAATGCAACATTTCCTTCGTATTATTTGCCACTAAAGAAACACCAAAGGACCACTCGTCCAATAAGGACGAGGCCCATTTATCCTTTCTACAATATAGTAAACAAGATAAAATAAGATCTCCCCATCCTGAAACACAAAACCCTAAGAAAAAGGGCGATTCCCCATTTCCTTTTAGCTTTTAATAGTTAAATTACGTGAATTTTTTCCTCTCCCTTCCCTCTTATCAGCGTCTTAGAGGTCCGAAGAAGATTCTTAAGGCATTCGGAATTCCCTTGTCCATCTATTTTATGACTGTAAAATGAGATCCAAAAAAAGAAGAAAGAGCATGTTGTTTTGCCATCTCTAGGCAAGAACCACACCCATGGTCAAAGAAGGATCCTTTTCGCCTTGCTGGAGTGACCCTTTTTTCTTGCGGCAGCAAGAAGCTCAAAGTGCTCGTTGCCGCATCAATTTGTAGCATAAAGCTTCTTGCTATTTTGTTCCAAGAAAAGGCGCAGGCCCTTTCTCTCTCTCTCTCTCTCTCTCTCTCTCTGTAAGGTGTTCAAAACCAGACAAGCTGGCAACTTGACCACTGGACGAAACAACTACCCACTCCCGTAATGTTTAGTGAGACACTGAAGACTTATTCTCAAATTCTTTTTTTGTTTACAAAGCAGATCACACCAATCCAACTCTTCAACTAAGTTTTTTAAATGGTCATTTTTGCGCTCCCTGTCTGCCTGCGCCATTGGCGGGGGCCACCCCCTTAGTACGGCCCTGCAACAATTTCCTCTGATGATGTGGCGTGAAGGCTTAAAGTTGGGGACGGCGATTAGAAGATGTCCTCCTTTCATATGTCCACATTTTAATAATGCCAGATCCATTCACAAATGGTTTTTTAAAAGCGGAAAAGAGATACGACTCAACTAAAATAAATGTATTGATTTATTATTTGCTTTTCATTTTGTAGAAATGGATAGTTTCTAATGTAAACTAGTAATTACTTGTTCTAATTTATTTATTGTGATTTTAAATTCGATTTTTCAAATATTCACGTGCCAAAGATCAACACGCAATTATGCAGAAGTGAATTATTGGGTATGTGTTTGGTGTACAAGACGAAGACGTTTAAAAAGTCTAAAAACTTCAGAAAAAAATTTTACAAATTCTCTAACTAATTTATAATGATAAAATACGCTAAAACTAAAGATGCATACTGCATGGGGAAAATCGGCGTATTTAAATTTTAATTCAAATCTAAAAATACCTTTTTAATGCAAAACTAAACATACATGATGATTGATAAATTGTACCCTATTTAGAGTGAAAAATCGCTAATAATTCTAAAAGTTGTTTTATTTAGGCCATTTTAAGCAATTGACTCTCATTCCTTTAACAAAATATCACTTTTCCATAAGTGTAATGTCATTTAGTTTCATTTTTTTTAACATCTTAAAAGAAATAACAGTGAATACTCTTTCGAAAAACAGTTTCAAATACTCTGCATAAAGTTGTAAATTACATTTATGCCTTCAAATCTAAGAGTTAAAGAATAAAAAAAATCTTCCTTGTACTTATATTATTTGAACTTGAAAAGATTGCCAAATATACGGTTCACAATCCTCATAAATACAACTAAGTGTTGTCATAAAAACACGCGGAAGATATTCTCGAACGTTGGGATCGTAAAACGGCTCCGCTAAAGAGCTCCATTCCCCCCACATTTCACGAACACGAACTTAAAAATGACCTATAAATAACCTTTTAACACCCTCTGAGGAGTATTCCAAATTCTCATAACAGAAGTTCGAAATTTGCATACGTTCCGAAATTGACGTAACGATCCACCGTATCCGTTACACCAGATCAGAGACTGAGGACCCGTTTTGAGCATAACATTCGCGAAATGGCTTTTAGCTCTCTGTCGCTTTCGATCCTTTTTATGTCATCAATAGAAAGGTAATATCGATATGAGAGAAAGTGTATCGATAGGTTCCTTTCAGTAAAGAAACAGAGAGTGACTGCTTTCTCTTCTTCATCTGTTTAACTCTTTTAAAGTGTTAATATAAGGAACTAAACTTGCTTATTTTATGTGCCTTCGTATTCAGTCATTTAAAAAAAAATCAAGGACGAATTCTTTGTATAACACATTTCAAAAAATATATAAGTAAGAAAGAAATAATATTGTTCAGAATAGTATGTAATTTGTTTCTCTTTATAAATTATTTCAAATGATTTCTCATTCATAGCTTTGTGTTAATTGCATAATAGTGTCAATTGTTTTATGCATTTTGATGGCACCCAATATTTTACCTGATTTTCTTTGCTTTTGTTTCCTCACCTCGGCAGATTGAACAAGGCTTTGGGCTTTTGTGTTCGATGTTAATATTATTATTTTTCTTCACAAATCATAAGTTATAATTAGTCAAGTTAAGTTATATCATAGTTACACCTGTCATAAGTTATTCTAAGTTTCACTTATAACGGATAGCAATAAACGTCAAGCTTAATTATACAGAAAAAAATCTCCAAATTTTCCATTTATATACGAGGTGTTGGATCTGATAAAGGCTATCCTTATTTTGACTTTTCACTTTCTCTACATCCTACATTTTTATTCTACGAAAATGTTAGCATTTTTAACACGCTCAACACCTTTCATCTTATCTTCATAATGATATTGATTTTATTTCTATGAAATATTCAGTATAAGCCGAAAACAAAACAACTAACAATAGAAAAAAAGAGACAACTTCAGATTTCCTCTATGAAAAAACAAACATTAAAACTCAATTATAGAAGAAATTTTATATAAGCTTCTTTTTTTCGAGAAATTGGCAAACTATTCTCATAAATAGCCGCCCTTCATGGGAACGCTGTGCGACGGAATTTTTCGTTTTCGGCCCGCTTCCTTGTGGAAATTCTCGACTTCGGGATTTGAGGGGCGCCGGTCCGCGACTTGAATCTGTTAAAGATCCGACATGATCTGGACCTTGTGTCCTTGAAATCTGTAAACCGTTAGAGATCGAACCTTGGTGTGATATGTAAGCATGAACATTGGGGGCTGTCTCAACTCAGTTAGTTATCTTACCTCTATTCAAAATTACAAGCCCCATCTCACAATCGATCTCCTGTTCGTTCTAAGGAAGACTTCAGTCAGGTATAATTAAGGTAATCCACCCTCCTGTTCTCATATGTGAGTCTAGTTTATATAAACTAATCCATCCTCCCATCGTTTGCTTTGAGCTGTATTCCTGCCTCTTTTTTCATCAAACAAGAAAATAAAGGGATTGCAGAACTTTCTCGGATTTCCTTTTACATCTGCCAAGTTATTATGGACTAACCCTACAATTATTATTCTATCATTAATTTTAAAATTACATAAAAAAATAATCTGACTCATATTTCTACTCCAACTTCTGTCTCTTTTGGAAATTTAGTTTAACACATCGCAAAATGTATGCATTTATGCAATAAGGAGCTAAAACCTAAAACAACATTTTAAGATGTGACTGTTTTCCCAAAGTATTGCAGGGAGAAATCTTACGCTACATTGTTTTAAAAAAAATTACTTCATCTTTAATTGCCTGCTTTGTAACGGAATGTAGTCTGTTCTATCTTGAAAGAAAAATTACATAGAAAATTACGCAAAAATTTTTAATCGCAAACACGAATTCCATAAAATGCTAGTTGATTCCGAAATGCCAAACTGTGTCAAGTTTTGTGTTGATATTCACCAAATATCATAAAACAAAACATAATCGGGTTAAAAATGCGTGCATAAATATGGATCAAATATTTCTGAAACCAAACATACTTAAGGACTCATGACAGCGCCTTCATCATCCATTATTAGAATAGATAACAAAACGTCTAATTCTTGGGTATCGGTTATCGGAACAACGTGCATTTCGGAACAATTAATTTTGGCATGTCACTGGGAAAGTTAAGTGACTGTGATTTATAGTGTGGTCGGCGTTTAAGGAGATTACCGGTGAAATTTCAACTCACGGGCATAAATCTCAAATGGATGAGCCCTGTTCCGGAATTCTAAGCATGTGGAGGCGTTTGATTGGAAAGTATAAACTAGGGTACTGAAGTGAGGCTAATCGAAGCTACGGGACATCAAATGTGGAAAAGTAAATATGGGATGAATTATCCATCAGAAGTGTGTCTTTTTCAAAAAATAAAAAGCAAATCATTAAAAAAAGTGAAAATTTTATTACTGTTTTTCTGTTCATAGGCTTTTTGTTTACTATTAGAACATAACCTATCGTAAACCGTGTAACGACTTCGCTTAGAAAGCCATTTTTCTTGCAGCATTAAAATATGCAGCACAAAAGTTTTCATTCTGGCGTCGTATATCATAGGTGCCACCGTTTTTTTATACCATATGCTCTTAAAATAGACATCTGATTGTATGCTAAGCAAACATTTTAAATCCTTGCAGCAGAATTTAGAGTTGATATCTTAAACAAACTTATATCGAACTCAGCAAATTTATTTCGACAATAAAATCTAAACACGTGAGTTTCGCAAATTTGCAAATAAATGAGTTTAATACAATATTATACATACAATTAAATTATTTTGACAGCAGCTTATTTTTAAAAAATTATTATAATGTAAAAAAAATATTTTTTCCAAAGTTTCTAAAATAAAGGAAATAGTATCTTCAAGTCGTGAGTTCGACTACATCAATTTATTCTTGCAATTATATACGAAAGGAACTCAATGTTTCTAACCTTTTTGTGAATGCATTCCTGAAATGAAATATTTAAAAACATTTTTAAAAAATAACTTCAAAGTACTTCGCATTAAAACCTAATAATTCCAAAGTACCCTAGTTAAAAAAAGGTAACAAAATAATCCCCTCTTGAAGATGGCATAGAAGTGTTTCAGTGAGTTGCAAGTTGAATCTATTCAAGAAAAAAAAACAAGTTACTGCACTGCATTGTTTAGATAGTAATGACACCAGTAAATGAGAAAGACATGCATTTACGAGTGAAGAAGATGTTGTTTCTCCTTCATTACCGAGGCGTCTGCACGCTAATTAATGAAATGGAGAAGCTCTAAAAATAAAGTCATTAAACAAGTCGAAAGACACATTGAAGAATACACACGCGCTTGTTTTTTATTCGAATCCAGCAATTTTATTTAAAATTCTATTCAATCATTTCTCTCGGGTCAGAAAATAAACTTCATTGCATTTGCATTCCATTAAAAGTAATTACTCAGAGTTTCCTTGACAAAACACGTGTTGACGTAGACTTACGTCTCTCCGTAGTGGTCTAATGGTGTATAGGGAAAGGAAAAAATTATGACGCTTTTCGCGGTAAAGTTAAACGCTTATAAAATAACAAGAGTTGGCTTTAGTATCATTTAACAGAGAAAGGTATACATTGAAGATTGCAAAAAGAATTTTAGAATTTGTAATTACGGTTTCGTCGTCACAAAATTGGTGAAAATCACGAAGAATTCTACATAGATAGAGTCACATAATCACACTAGACTAATAGTTACTATAGACTGTAGAGTTAATAGTCACATACCGCTACTTTAGTCACAGAAAGTCACATTTGAGTAAGGTAAGCAAGTCAACGCCCCTCAATCCCAGCGGCCTTTCCGCAGAGACAGCCTCCCGTTGATTTTTTTAATGAGTGTATTAATGTGTCGTTTGCCATTTACTTCAATTTCGATAATGATTTTCAATGAACTAAACGGAATCACAGGGGAACCTTTAACATTTTTAAAACATAAATTTTTGAAATTACCGTTAAAATTCTTATTTTAGGATTTTAGGGAAGAAAATATTGTTTGCCTATGCATTCTGCATTTTTTATGCATGATATAAATTTGAAATTCATTTAAAAGAACTGCCCTGTCTGCTATAATTTCTGGTTTCTTTAACCTGCGAGGACGTGCAAAGGGGTGTCGGACACAACATACCACGTAAAATGCGAAAAATACTGACTTCCCTTTAGTTGAAATGAGTCAAATCCATGCTATCTGACTTTAAGGTCATATTCAACAGACGGAACATGTTTTAAGAAAAAATCTTTTATTTTTTTATTGGAATTCACCATAAGGGATGTGCAACACTCTCTTGTGCGTCCTCCCGTCAGGTGTCTTTGTTCACTTGAGCGATCGTGTGAGGGACAGGAAAATAAAATTTTAGTGAGGAAACAAGTGGATTGAAGTACATTCTATATTTCTAAAATGGAGATTTTTGTGTATTCAAGACTTTTAAACTGGATAATAGTGTAAGTGAACATTCAAGAGATTGATGCAAAAATTAAATTATTCTGGTCGTAATATAACTTTAGTGAGTCAAAGTCTTATCCACTTTCACAAAAACTATTGGAGGAAAAGCTTAAAAATGTAGAAACTATTCTGAAAAATAAAATTATATTACGCCCTATTTTATATTATTTATATTATTGGATCTAAAGATAAAGCACCTCAGAATTCTTAAAAATTTTTTCTGAAAAAATTGGTTTCCTGTGTACCTAAGAAAATAAGAAGCGTAATTTTTTTTATTCAAATTGTCTAACGATTATTATATTGATTATTCTTTACTTTCTTTACTGTAAAAAATGTTAAAATCATGTATACTTTCTTATGTAATGAAATATACTTTTCTTATGTGTTTGAAATGCGCTGAATAATATGATGTTTACTAAATTTTTCGTCTAAAAATTTGTTCTTTTATAACTAGAACTGTTTTCATGAATCATATGGAACAGATATAGCATAAAAATGTTGCTAGTTTTACTTCAATAGAGAAATAACGAATTGGGGTGTCTTCGTGTTACTCTTCGTAGTGCGCGGCCCCCCCCCCCCGTCAATGATTATGCATATGAAATGTTAATCGCGTTTGTTTTATTGTTGAATGTTACAGAGATCAGATTATCTGAAGAAACGTGTTATAAATTTGGAATTATACTTACCCCAGTTAAGAAATTATAACTATATATCGCAATGTTAACAGGTAGTGCTAAGTTTTTGTTTTTAATTCATCAGACTATTGAGACAAGAATACATTAGAACTGCTTTAAGAATCCTGTTTGAAACGTTTTTCAAGTTTTATAGATATTCTCTTTGGTGTGGTAGAACTTGTTATTGGTGGTGGTGGCGGGGATTTAAATATTTCCGAATGATGGGAAATTTAAAAAGAAGTTGATGAAATTCGTCGCATGGAAACTTTTATAAATAGAACATCCGAATCTGTGTAAACTAAGTTATGAAACAAAGAAAAATTAAATTTTATATGAATGATTGACCATAAACGTATTCGTTTACGGCTGGACATTTTTCTTTTGATTATGACAAATAAAATAATTCAATAAATATCTTTTCTAGTTTATACAGTAAAACTACTTTATTCGCTACAATCTACTTTATTTTAAAATATTCCCGTTAATGTATTAATTAATTCAGCAAATTATCTTTAAGAAAAACAAGATATAATATCATTGACTTATTAACTAAAACAAGTGGATTAACTAAAACAAGTGGCAATAAATTTTCATATTTTTTTCTTTATCTCCTTTCGTTTCTTCCTTTCATATTGGAAGAATTTTAATAACTGACATCTATTTTGAGAAAAACCATTGCAAAAGATTTTAATATGTTTTTGCGGACTTAAAAAAAGAGCCTTATTTCTTATAAAATATATGAAAAATATGAGAGCACTGTTTTTTAAATTGTCAATACTGAGAAAGTAAAATTTAGAGCATATTAAAAATGACTTTCGACGTTGTTTTCATACCATTGTTAACTGTCAGAATTACACCGGAGGGACATTTTTTCAGAGAAATATAAAGAATCTACGATGAGTGAAATAACATTCACCGTAATTCCGGAATAATATGCTTTCTGATATTTTATATAATGAATTCGTCAATTTAACAAAATTAAATTGGGTAACAAAAATAGTGTTTATTAAAGAAAATTTCAGTGCAAAATAAAAGAAAAATATTCCAATTAATTTCTTCTTAAAGTTAAATTCAATACAAACATTCCAGATTTCTACTTCTTTATAAAATAGTTACGAAGTTGTAAAGTTGTTTCCCTGGCATGCTAATCTTCGCATGAAAGTTGGCTATTTTGGCGACAAAAGGAATCTTCTAGAAAAATCCTGAACTATGGTCCTATATCTATCCTCTGAAAGATTGAACTGGTTAATGTCATTTACAGCTTTGAAGTCAATTTTTTCAGACCATCAAATGCTGTATATATTTTTGAAAGTTTAATTCTAAAACATACGAAATATTGCAGTTTTGCCCAAATTAATTCTTTAGATAATGGGACGATAAAATCTCAAATCAAGTCATTGGAAGAAAATAGCTTCGGCCGATTGCTTACTGGATTTAGTTTAAGGATGGTGGTTATTGCAAAAACAACCGGTTTTCGTTTAAACCGGAAGTAGTTAAAACCGGTCAAAATAACCGATTTTCAGTTTGGTTAGAAAAGAAACAACGCTCATAGACAAAATTTTTTATTAATAATAATATACAACAATAAATACAATAAATAAGTACTTAATGTAACAAGTAATAATAATAAATTAGTAATTAATACAATAAGTAAATATTGTAGACAAAATTTAAGAATTGTATTAATTATTGTAAACAAATAAACAAAGAAACTAGAGAGTACAGACTAAATAATCGTATTTTGTGTTGTTTGCGTCTATACGTATAATAGTAAAAAAAATAACTATGTCTAAATTTTTATACATTCCCCCGGTCCTATTAATCATATTTATTAAAATATTTTTGGCACACTAAAAGTTTACGCAAAATGTTCCACTCTTCTGAGACCAAAATTAATCAAGTTATGAAAAGCTTGGCTTTGATTATTTTGGACCAAACTATTTTGAACCAAAAATTGAGCTTTTTTAAGCTTGAATCTTTTAACAGCTGATTTTGCCGGGTTTTTTTTTTTTTTGACACCTGGTTATTGGATTTAAAATAAATGACAGGTTATAACCGGGTCCAAAAAAATAACCAAAAAGACCGGTTAACCGAAGCAAAAGAAAAAAAAACGGTTTTCGGTTTAAAGCGGTAGTTTTTTCTCATCCCTAATTTAGTGTAATACAAGAGTTTCGAAAGTAAAATTATCAATAGAATGATTAAAGTAGAAAGAGATAAGTTTGAGCGAAATCGAAATTGCTTTGTGTGACATCATCTGTTCTACCCGGAGGGAAAAAATTATTATATATAAAAAGAAAATAATTAAAATTCACGTTAAAATGTTCCTAAGATTATGTTGTGTATTGTTGCAGTCCAATATAAAATATATCAACAGCCAGTTTGGTACATGCAGCTTCACAGATAGCTTTGGAATATTATACGTTCTCTTTGAAACTGGTTGAGAACGGTTTCGTGATATTTTAGCTATTTTCACAAGCATTCAAGGATTGAAACATAACGAAAATTTGGCTTCAACTACTCATCGCCGGAAACTACAATTTCGATCTCTCAGTTATCCGAGCCTAGAGTCACAATTTTCTGTCTTAATTTTGTTATTTACATATTTTTAAGTTGTATGAAATTGTAATTTTTCAAGTTTCCGGACTGGAAAGTGTTGCGATGAGAACGGTTTGAAAGAAATTTCGGGAAAGATTTGGCATCAATAAAATAATACGCAAAAAATACAATTTATTTTAGGTAAATTGAAGATAATGACATTTTAGACAAAAAAGAGGTCGCAAATCACCGCACCTAACGAAAGAACAGAATGCAATCCGACAAGACTGGCTTCCTTAATGTGAACAGCATAAACCACCTATTACTTGTTTCGTTCTGACCTCCTAACCCGAGAGGACGCCTATCGGGCCTGCGAGTTCCGGAGGCTACAAGAACAGAAAATAAACCCCTAAACGAAAAACTACCAAATTCACAGAAGCTGCATTCAAGGTCGCTAAGCGCAAGAATTTCCCCTCCGTCGTTATCTCAGAAAACAGACGGTCGGGCTCCGATGCGCGCGTCTATGTAGAATTGCTAAAGAGAGCAACAATTCATCGCCATTCGAACTGCAAGTATGAAATGGAAAGATTGGAAAAACGTTGAGCTGAAATATCAACCAATTAAGAATCGATTTCTTAAGAAAATAGAGAAATTGTTGATGTTGAGCTAGTTAGAGGTCATAAGTCGAATTCTGAAAAGGAATTAGGCAATGAATCGGATATTTGTGAATCCAACGATTATTTAGAAGAAGCCTGGAGTTAAGAAAAGAGTGTAGTAAACGGTAAAATAGCTGGAATTAACAAATGATGTGAAAAAGAACCTCACAGGAACTTTTACACACAACCAATGTCATAAAACTTGGTGAAGCAAAAGTTGTATCATCGGTTCAAAATTCTTCGAGAAGCTCATCGATGAGACAGAAATGCTTTAATACTTATCCAGGCGAATCTAGGTAATTTTGGACGGAAAACCAATCTTTTCATAAATACTTTGGAAATACAAGCACTCCCCAGAAGAGATTGATTTGAAAATTATTTTGGCGGAGACTTTACGTCTCTCCATAGTGGTCTAATGGTGAGTAGGGAAAGAAAACCAGCGGGAGTGTTCTCCACTAAACTTTCTCGTATACTTCCCCCAAAAGGTGCCGTTTCTCCGTCCCCTGCGTGGCTAAAAAAATTTGAACCTACTGTTATCCAGAATCCAATGTCTATCAGAAGATTTTTCATTATAGTGATTGAAAAATATCTAGGTAAAGAATTCAGAGATGCGTATCGATTAAAACGCATCTATCGCACACTGCCAGGTTTCACTCTCGCCGTCTCAAGGACAAACTGACGTAATCGCTCCTTTCGCGAGCACAGACGATTTCTTCCGTAGGCATGCGCGTGGAGATAGCGGATTAGTTTCGATGGTAAATTATACAGACCGACAGACAGTCAACCCTTTGACAGATTTGGCCCAAAATTTTATACGGACCTACATTCATGACAATAAAACTGTGTACCGAATTTTATCCATCTAGCTATTCAAGCTTTTGAGTTATAGTGTTCGCATGACTTCGGACATACATACAGACAGACTTCCCGTTGACGGATTTTGTCCAAAATTTGATAGAAACCTACAAATTATGTTTAAAGACCACATACCAAATTTCATCCCCGTAGCTCTCATAGTTTTCGAGTTATCGTGTTCACAGACACACAGACATAATTCCAAAATTGTGTTTTTCGGACTCAGGGAGGTCTAAAACGTGGAGATTCGTCAAAATCTCGAGTTCGAATTTTTTGACGATTACAATACTTTCTCTTTGTATACGTCCTATACGGGAAAGTAAAAATTATGACGCTTTTCGCGCTAAAGTTAAACGCTTATAGCTCCGCAACCAAATAACATAGAGAGTTGATTTTAGTTTCATTTAACAGATAAAAGGTGACCTTAAAGATTGTAAAAAGAATTTTAGAATTCGAAATTAAGATTTAGGCACAGTCGAGCTTCAAAGCTGGTGAGAATCACGAAGAATTTTGATGATGTCACAGCGACCTATGCCCGCGCGATTCATCGAATTCGATTTCTCAAGAATTGCTGGATTACCTCGAATTTCGTGCTAAAATTAAACGCTTATAGATCCGCAACCAAATAACATAGAGAGTTGGTTTTAGTTTCATTTAGCAGAGAAAGGTAGATATTGAAGATTAGAATTTGTAATTACGGTTTAGTCACAGTCGAGTCACGAAAATCACGAAGAATTTTACACAGATAGAGTAACATAGTCACACTAGACTAATAGTCGCTATAGACTGTAGAGTCAATAGTCACATAGAGTTACTTTAGTCACAGTTGAGTAAGGTAAGTAATTCTACGCCCCTCAATTCCAGCCGCCGTTTCGCAGAGATTGCCTCCCGTCGATTTTTTTAAAAAAATATTTTATAATCTGTACACTAGCTCAACAAATGTTTCCTATTAAAGCGCGTTTTGTGAAAAAAAACATAACCCCGTGCCTACGAAGCCCTGCGCTCTTCCTCGAGTAAGGAACGCGCGTCCTCGCGGGTTAATATTGTCAAAGTAGATTAAATCTCGAGAAAGTATTCCATTACTTAAACGCAAATTCTATTTCGATATTTCCCAAGAATGACAGAGACCACTCGTAAACCACCATCTGAACGTAGAATTTCAGAATAAATTTTAATATTTCGCGAGTAGTATTATTTCTAGCGTAGTTTGAATCTCTTGATTCTACCCACTCTCCAGAAAAAAATTCTTAAATTCTCGAATTAAGTTTGAAAAGGAGAATTTCCAGAAAACTTAAAATATTAACGAAAGCTATTCGCGCTTTTTCTGTTTTATACAAAACTCATTGTTAAATTTGCATTTGTCTGAAATAAAATTAAATGTTTACATTTCGAAGCAGACAAATATTAAATGGTTCTTGAAATTGATGAAGTAACGATATTGTTTCAATCAATGGCTCAGGGTTCCGTTATTTTTAAACACTGCCATGAGGTCCAAAAGCATGTTTGAACAACATAATTAATTCCAGTTGATTTTAAAAAGTAAAAAAAAACCATTATTGAAGCATTATCTGTCAACCAAACTCAGAATTTCTTTCCTTCAGAGTTAGTAATAGGCTCATACTGACATTAACTTACACCACTACACCGAAACAGCAAGATGGTATAAACACTAAGTCTTATAATGTCTTTATTTATTGCATAAGTCTTATATAATCGAGTCTTAAATTGATAATAAGTCTGTATTTATTAGATAAGTCTTATAATGTCTTTATTTATTGCATAAGTCTTATATAATCGAGTCTTAAATTGATAATAAGTCTGTATTTATTAGATAAGTCTTATATTTTATATCAATAAGTCTTTAATTCGATAAGTTGAATTTTTTGAATGTTAAATTTGCTGAGTTTTTTTTTTCTCTTAGACTAATTTTTTGAATGTTAAATTTGCTGAGTTTTTTTTTTCTCTTAGACTATACAGAAGCTATAAGCCATTGCTAAAGCCAAATTCATGCAATCTGCTGTTTCTAACTTTTGCATTCTTTTCAAAAACTGCAAAATTTTTATAATTTTCAGATAATGTAAAAATAATACCACCAAAATGAAGAGTTTTATTTCCGTCAAATTTTATATGATGTTTTCCTAAATTAAATCAGAAAAACGACTCTTATTATGAATTTAAAATTGTTTTCGAGGAAAATATTAACTTTTATGAAATCTTACATAGTTTTCGAAATATAGCTTAAATTTTGAATTTAAATTAACTTGAAACATTTAAAGTTTAAATTTTAAGCGTAATCTACTTCCTAGATAAGACATTTGTGAACGAATTACAGCTAACAGAATGTGGATATTGCCTTTCATGTTTCGTGTTTGAAGTACACTTTGCGTTTTTATCATCTTTTCAAAGGTTTATGAAATTTGCAAAAAAATACAATTTTCTTTATATTTTTGCCTTTTTTAATTTTTAAGTTTGTTACAAAAATAAAAATAATTATTCCTATATAGTTAAAAAAAAGTACCCTGTGACGGGTTTTGCTTACTCAAAATGATTCGAGAATGAAATACGAGAAATAATTTCCGTTTCCTCGAGGAAGGCTTTGACTTCGGGATCTGAGGGTCGCGAGTGCGTGACTTGATTCTACTAAAGGATTCGACATGATGTGCATGTGCCGTTGTGGATTAAAAATTTAAACAATGGCGTGGCATGTAAATACGAACATTGAGGCAGTCTGAGATGTCATCCTCGTTATCTGGTCGCTGTTCGAAATTACAAGGCATATTCCTTGTAGTCAAGAGGCTAATCTAGAGTAATTCAAGTTAAGCCAACCTCCTCCAATCAGATGCGAGTTTAATTTAAATAAATTATTCCACCAACAGTTCAATGCTGTTTTCTTGGATTTTTCAATCAGACAAGAAAATTAAGAGATTCCAAAGTTTTCTCGGACTTTTTTTTCATCTCTGCCGTCTATTCTTTGACTAAATGGGAACTTAATTAACTTAACTAATTAACACTTAACACAACAATTACTCTCATTTCATTAATTTTAAAATTACAAAATTTTCATTTCTGAGGGCAGCTTCGGGATATTTCTGAATTGTATCTTAACATAGCGAAAACTGGTCGTGCCGTTGGTGTGGTGCGGAAGTTTGGAGAAGGGGTGCAGCTCAGGCGTCGTCCCAAAATAGCCCTCGTATTGCTTCAAAACGGGACGTTAATAAATACTAAACTAAAACAAAATTTTCAGATTAGTATATAAATTTATGTTTTGCAGCGGAGAGAAGTCGGTTCTACTATTGACGAAAAATTACACACATCTTACAAAAATAACGCATAGTTTTCAATGGCAAACACAAATCCATAAGCTACTTATTGAATCCAAAATGCTTAACTGTGCTCACTTCTGTGTTGATCTCTTCCTAATATCATAAAACGAATCGTAGTCAGGTTAAAACTGCATGCATAAATATAGATAATTTATTTGTGAAACCGAAAATACTTCAAGATTCATGACGGCCCGTTTATCATCCATTATTAGAATACGTCTAAACAAAACGTCTAATTCTTGAGTCTGGGTCATCGGAACGACTTACAGAGGCAGTGCATTTTGGAACAATTAATTTCAGCATGTCCTTGCTAAAGTTAAGTGACGGTGATTTATGATGCGGTCGGCGTTTAAGGAGATTACTAGTGAAATTTCACCGCACTCGGTCATGGCAAATGGATGAGCATCGTTCTGTAATTTTAAGTATGTACTTCAAGAATGCATGTTCGATTGGAAATTATAAACTAGGGGGATAATATGTGGTGTTGAAGTTTGGGAGTATCGAGTGTGGAAATGTAAATATAAGAAGGATATCCAGTTTAGATTAGTTATTAATTTACATTAACGTTACGTTTCGATCAACGCGAGGTCTATTTGGGATGGATTTTCTGATTTTGTATCGTAGTAAGATGAAGCCTGAAGGGGCTCTTGCTGCCATTTATGGATGGGAAGTGTTTCTGTAATTTGCAAATTTTACACAATTAAATCTTGAAATTCCGAAGAAATCGTATCGAACTCCGAAAAAATGACACCAAAAATGTATTCTTATTTCAATAAACCCTGAATATAATGCATCCCATAAAAAAGTAAAGATATTTGGAGTATCATTTTAAGTATAGAGATTACATTAGCTTCAAATGGAAAGCTGCAACACCTGAGATTTAGTCATAAGATACATGTTTGGTGAAAGCAGAGATCCGAGAAGGAAAACAATAACAGAAAAAAAATTCATTAATCTTCGATTGGTTGCATCTGATCTGCGAGATGAAGCACCCACATTCTTTGGGCCCCAGTGCGGGTTTTACCGAGAAAGGTGTGGAATTTCTAGCAGCTTCCGGGCTCCCTACCGCTCACACTAGGGTATCGTTGTTTTTTCTATAGTGCTCTTTTGCTGTACTTGAGGGGCACGTTAATCTGGTAGATGAGTTGCACTCGATTAAGTTTGCATATTTGATTTCCCAAAGTTTTTTCAATATTTCTTCTATATACCTGTAAAAGTTCTTATACCTGTGTTCCAGCCTTAATTCAATGATATTGATCGTTATTTCCAATACAATGTTTTAAATATGTCGAATTATTTCAGGCTCTCGACGACAACAGTTGTTATTGCTAAGGAATGTTATGGGAAAACAAACGTCAACTCCCTCCTGAATTATTTGACATTTTGTTGCTTTAAATTACTAGGAAATACAAAAAAAGTTCTTTGAAAACGCAAATATAGCTTTGTGTGACCGAATAGTTTATTTTGATAAGATTTTACATAAGTCAAAGGAGAAATTTAACTTTAAATCTTAGAGATGAGTTGAGCCCGATCGAGTTAGAATTTGTAACCATACTAGTGTTACAAAAGATAACATCGTGCGTTGTGTTGTTAAGTATTTTTTCATTTAAGCATTTTCTCATTTTCAAATTCACATTCACAAAATAAAATCATATCATTAATTCATAGGTTCAATAAATTAATTTAGAGCTTCTCTGTAAATGCTGAAAGGGGAAAAAAATTACCTAAACAATCGTATTTCCCTGCTACATAGGAATATATCCTGAAATTCAGTGATTAAATTTTCAGGTGATACTTTTTCTTTTCATCTCCTGTACATGGTATAATAATCCTTTCTTGTTGGACGTATTTTCCTTAAATATCTACTAATAATAAAGTAGAATGTGTGTGCGTTGGCGCTCTACAGGACAGACCGCTGAACCTAGAGCAACGAAATTTGGCACAAACATACTTTGGAAGGTGGGAATGTGCACGTCGGAGCCCTTTTTTGAAATTTTAATTAGAATTTTAATTAATTAAAAATTAAACAAGATTTTGGCGTTTATCCTCAATAACTTCTGAAAATATTACAGCACAAAAATCATTTTTACACCATCTGAAAATGCAAAATTTAACCTTTTCAATGATATCAATTAAGTTGCCGCACATTTTTTCTCTAATTTTAATAAATTATTCAAAATATTTTTGGCATAATTTACAACAATACTTTTCATTTTTGCAACTCAACTCATATCGTTTTGATTGTTTAAACCAATATTTAATTACGTTTTTCTCATTGTTGTAAGCCGAGATAATATCCTAATGCATTTTTGCTTTCATATTTTCTTTCATCAATTTTTCTATGAAATCTGTAAAGAAAGTCTTGAAGATAGTAAATATATAAGGAAATAATCCAGTAAACTGAACGATTATGGTTACTAATTTTTAATTAATTTTATCAGCATGTTTTAACATGCTACTGGACGTAAAACGTGTTGCGCTATTTCCATGATAAAATCAATTTCGTTAATTTAATGTTCGCGTCGATAGCATACAATTAGAGGTTCCATGACGCTAACAGTTACTTAACTCCATTAGGGACATTAATGTAGACAAGGAATAGAACAAATGCAATTTACGAAAAGAACGTGGGCTAAATGTCTATAGCAATTTGAAGTTTAAAATTGCTTTGTTGAGGGAACTATGAACATCAAATTATGCATGAGAGAGTCAGTTGAAATTATATTCCCGGTGAATAAGCTGGTCGCCCAAGGCTTCTAGTATTTCATAAAATAATTGTAGCGAGACATTTAACTTCGAAACAAAAATACACTCTTCGTGATCCCTAAGAAAGCACCCAAAAGAAAATAAAAATATCACTGCTTCTGTCGAATCCAAAGTGCGATTGCAATTTTTTAAAAATTGAACTTTTGTTTAATAGCAGATAGATGAAAGTTGTAAAATTAACTTTCTTGAGTGAATAAACTCTAGAGTGCGGATATTCTTCGGTCTGTCGAAGCATCAGGCGGAATGTTTGAATGCTCCATGGATGAGGAATTAACTCATACACTTTCGAAAGCATTGTCATTTATTTAATGAAAGTCGCCAAAAGAATACGCCAAAAGCTATTGAAATCAATTTAATTTAAAGAAATTGTTTTCTGCTACTTCACTGCATAAACTTAAGTTCAACCCTGTGTAAGAAAATTTTAAAATAAGGAAAAGACCGTATTATGTTCAATTTTCTTCAAATTAAATTCAAATGAATTACTCTTCTCTATTTTTAACGTTAAGCGCTTTTGCTAAAATGTTATCCAGAAATTTCCTGATTTAGATTTCCCTGATTACTAGGGGGTTTTGTTAATATCCCTGTCATTTTTAATTTAAAAATAATATTTCTAAAATATTTAATTTCAACTTCTTAATTTTTGTTGCTGAAGCAAAAACAATTGGAGAATTTTTGTTATACTAATTAAATAAAACTGCTTTATAACATCTTAAGGTTTGTATGAACAAGTTGAATATATTAAAATTCTTTTAATACAGTTTTTCATATTAGTAATAATTTACTGTACGCTCAATAAAATAATATAGGTAATGAACCAAAATGGTACGAAATTTCGAGAATTTTATGCAGTTGAAAGTTAATTTGTTTTAAATGAATTTTTCAAAACTTATACTTTTATGTTATTCACGAAAATCACAATGTCGTCGACATACAAAAGTAACACTACATTATTTTTATACCCATATACGCAATTTACCCAGTCCAAAGTTTGAAAATTAAGACCTTCTAAAACTGAATGAATTTCGTAAAACCATTCCCAGCCACTTTGATGTAGGCCGCAAAGTGCACGCTTAAGTAAGCATACATGATTTGGTTTATCGGGATTAATAAAACCTTGCGGCTGTTTCATAAAAATAGTTTCTTTGATTGGTTCATACAAATAAGCACATTTGATGTCTATTTGACATTGCTTCCCCAAGTAAAAAAGTCAGCAAAAAACCTTTAAAAAAAACTTGCATCCGGCCTGCATATTTTTGTCCAAAATACCTGCACTTTTCCTGAAGGCTTTTCGCTGACTTTTCAGATGGGGAAAAAACCTGTATATCTTACCTGCAGATTTTTGTCCGAAATACCTGCAATTTTCCTGAAGGTTTTTTGCTGACTGAAAAAACCTGCATCCTGCGTGCATATTTTTGTCCGAAATACCTGCACTTTTCCTGAAAGCTTTTCAGATGGAAAAAAACCTGCATCTTACCTGCATGCTTTTATTCAAAATACCTGCAGGTAAAAAACCTGTATATACAGTTGTTTTTTTTTGCAGGTTTTTCTGCTGACTCTTTTATCGACTAAGTGACATTTATAAGTAAAATTCTTGCGAGACGATATTTCAATATCCTCTCTTGAATTCAATGCATAACTTTTATTGGGAATAATTTTCTTTCATATATAATATATATATTTTGCAAGATGCATATATCGTATATCCTACGAAATGTAATTTATCTACACATTCCACAGCTTAACAAATCTCAGCATAGCATTAAGATTATCACACATGAATTAAAATCTAATCGAAAGTTACAGAATTTCTGCACTTTTAAATTGTAAACATATTTATAAAAAATAAATATATTTGAATGCATAAAACTTTTACACAATTTTTTAGATATCAGTTCAACTTAATATCAAGATTTTTTCTATAATAAAACTGAAGTTAACACCAAGGTTATTAAAAAAGCTGAATTTGTTATATACTTTTTATAAGAAAAGTAAAATTTACTATAAACATTCCTCTTGCGTAACATATCAAATAATGTGAAAAAAGTCACTTGAATACAAACAAAAAAATCTTCATAAGACAATAGGTTCACTTTAAATAATCAATTTTAGCACCTGTATGATATTATCAGAAAGGATTCACTTCAGAAGTAAATCAAGTCTTTTCAAGAATAATTAATGCAGGAAAGTATAGCATTCGAAATAAGAATTATTTTAATAAAAAAAATTTTTCACAGAATTCTATTAAATGTGATTTTTCCCCCTCTCGACCGATTTAGTAATTTTTGAGTATTATACCTCTCAGATTATTAAATATAAAATGTCATGATGGCAAGTGGATATTTGCATAGTATTAACAATTGATGAAAATGATAACACTTTAATTACAAATAAAAATTGACCTACCTTGATTTTCATAAAACTGCAAAAAAAAAAAAAAATCTCACACATATAAAATATAAAAAATTTATTTTACATTCCGTTTCTTTGTTTCGATCTATGGCATGTATTTAATTTTTGCCGTATGGCTGCTCGAACCATTCCAATACTTATAGGTTGAAACTTTTCCATTACATGAGCCATAATGTCATTAATCGTACATTCGTCCAAGACATTCGTTTTAGACGTACGACTCTTGCTGCATTTTAAAACGCTTTCAGAAAGTATTTCCCGCCCAAAACAAATATCCAAAAGGTCCCCAACATATTTTGAATAGTCAGTTCTGCATAGCGCCAGCTTTGCTGCTGGAATGGGTTTTACGCCAAACTTCATCATTTCCCCTTGCACTTCTTTATTTTCTTCTTTCATTTGTCTTTTTTTCTCTTTATACTTCAGCTTCATTTCTTTATATTTTCTTTTGGTTTCTTGCAGAGAAGATTCAATTTTTGCTAACTCATTCTGCAATCTTTCTATTTCTACATTTCTTTGTGTGTTTGAGTTCTTCATTTAAACTTTCACAATTGGTACAATCATTATCACTGCCTTTATTCATCGTTTTTCTAATCGCTTTAAAAAAGTCACTTTGTTCATGCTTCCTTTTCAATGTCACCTTGTGATGTTCCCTGTAACATAGATAAATGAATGAATAAACAAGTAATATATATACGTAAATTTGAAGATTAAAACTGTTAAAAAAAGAAGGCCCTTAATCAAAAAGGAAAAAAAATACAATTGAAACAAGGGTGCAGACTTTTCTGTATAAAATAAAGTTTCTATGCACATGACATAGAAGCTTAAGTTTCTTCAAGCTTAGCGGGGAAAAAAACTCATATTTTTGTCAATGAGATTTTGTGAAAATTGGGTTTGTGTTTATCGCCATCGCCACTCATTTTCGCAGATGTTCAGGAGTTTACTTGAAGTCAATGGCGATGGCAATAAACAAACATGATTTTCACAGTTTATTTCTAAAATACATGATTTTTTCCCCCATTGTTTTCTGATATACGTGATTATTTCACAACTCTTTCTTGGAGTATGCGATTTCTTTTGAATGGGCAATTGCTGAAGTATGCATTTATTTTGCCACTGAATGACAAATTTTGTGCTAATTTTTAAAACGCATTGACAAAAATACGAGGGGTTTTTTGGGGGTGGAGGCTGATTACAGTATTATTAGCCGATAGTTAATCACTCTCTCCTAATCTCCAGTGAAAGTATCCGTCCCCCACTGGAAAAAGGTTTAAAGTTTCTGCAAAATAGGAAAAGTAAATAGGTATCTGCATACAGTATCTCTCTACGTTACAAAGTCTTTGCAACAGTAGAAAGGAAGAAAAATAATTGCAATTCCTCATCAATTTATACACTTCTCGTATTTTCAATTTAATATCAAGTGCATCATTTAATATAAAAAAAGCAAAACTCCAAATATTTTTGGAAATGCCAAATGAAATCCCTAACCTTATACCACTTGTGCGATGGAGTATATGAATAAATTTCCTACATACAGTAAATTCTCGATCATCCGGCATTCAAGTATCTGGAAAGCTCAACTAACCGGAAAAATTAGAAAATGAGTTTTTCTAAAAATTTTACATCGCTCGCCAAAATTTAGCATGCTCGCGCCGTTCCAATTATTTCTGGACTGCAACATACACTCCGCACGGAATCATGTAAATACAATGTTATGGAAGATACAGAAGTATTTTTTAAAATTATATTTAATGCACATTTCAAAATAACAAAAACAAATTATTGGCCGAAAAAAATCTAAAAAATAAAAAAGGCTACCCCCCATTTTGCAATTATCCGGACTTTTCAGGTATCCGGAAATCGGTGTTTCCCGAGCATGCCGGATAGTTAAGCTTTTACTGTATTGCTATTATATTGCATAAAATTCTGTAAATTTATAGTTAAGCATCATAAACATCAAATTAGAATATTTGATTTGTTTTGAAAAAGAATAAGACATTGATTTAACTATATTAGCTTAACAAATACAGATCTGTTTACTCCAGATCTGTATTTTTTAAGCTAATGCATTTTTGTAACAGATAAGATCTTCAGTGGTGGATCCAAGTTTTATTATTAGGGGCCATATTTGTGAAAAATAAAAACATTTTTGTGAAATGCTATACTTTATGTTTAATATCAAGAATATTTCATTGAACCAAGTATATTCAGTACTTATATAGAATAATTTTGTAAAGGGGTTAATGAAACAAAATTTTGTAAAGGACTGTTTTTATGAATTTTAATTTTGTAAAGGAGCAACAAAACAGCCACAATTTTTGCCTGGATCTACCCCTGATCTTAGACTATAAAAATTGGAAAAGTTTATGCTTACAATTTCAAAGAAGACTTTTCATTTCTTTTTCCACGCTTGGATAGATCTTGTATCAAGGGAACTTGATTTGCGTTAACAATTCCAATGATGAGGTTATCAATCAAGCGATCCATTAACTTTTTATTTTCTGAAATAATAAGAATATATCACGTTACAGTTTTTGAAATATTTGTCAAATTTGTTTCAAAACACTACAAAATTGTTATAAATGAAGTTAATTTACATACCTCCAAACTGCAATATGTTAGCTGTATATGGTTTACCATTATCCCATAACACTTCTATAATTTCTTTAGGGTCTCATGTATCCAAGTTGTAATCATCGTCTATCTGAGGGATGCAATCTTTCAGCTTCATGACCGAGAATTTTTTTCTTCGAAAAAATGCACTAAGGCATAGAAATTGGATTTTTTTTTTTTTGCTATATTTACTGCAGCCTTGATAACGAATGAAAAATATTAACACAGGAGAAAAAGTAACACTAACACAAGAATTTGGTTCGGTTCGCACTTGGAATGGATGGAAAACTGCATTCGGTTACGGTTTCAGCAAAGCGCATGCTTTCAAATACCGGTAACAGTTGATTTTTATGCTACAGAATTTCTTTAAATTACATTTTTCATGTAAAAATAATTGTAACGTGTCAAAATTATGGTCTTCTAAAATCGAAATATCTTATTAATTATTTTAAACAATTCAGCTCGTTATTAGTTATTATTATTTTAAACACTGAAGGGGGAAACGAATTGTAAAGAGATGTGTAATAAAATAAAAATTCTCGGAGATTTTTTTTATTCCAAAATACACTCATGTCCATAAATTAAGGATAATTCACAATCACACAGAAATTGAACTCTAAAATAAAAATTTCACCTGTAGAATTATCACACACATCTTGAAGAAGAATATGCAAATTACAGGAAACCACCAGATGGCGCGGATAGTACGTCACAATGACGAGAGTGTAAGAGAGGGGTATATAAGGAATGGTGGCAAAGAAGTAAAATTGTTCACAAGCGCTTTAAAAGCCTTTCAGTGCAATAACCGCATAGTTATGGCACAAAGGAAGCATTTGGATGATTTTTTACGTGGTAGAATTATCGGACGACTGGAATGTGGACGTACCCAGCTGGAAGTATCCGAGGAACTTGGAATCGACCAGAGTGTCATCTCCAGGCTTTGGCAACGATTCCAAGATTATGGTAATGTGAATAGATGTTACAGCACAGGTCGCCCCCTAGTTACAACGCCGAATGAGGACCGGTATTTGGCAGGTCCAGGTTTAGTTTGCAGTCTGATTCTCGCCGGACTTTCATATGGAGAGC
This sequence comes from Araneus ventricosus, assembly GCA_013235015.1. NCBI lineage: Eukaryota > Metazoa > Arthropoda > Arachnida > Araneae > Araneidae > Araneus > Araneus ventricosus. The sequence goes on from BGPR01010589.1 coordinate 47,262, forward strand.
GCCAGGTACCCGTTACCACCAAGAGAACACCATTGAACGACACCGTTACGGTGGTGCAGGATGGCTCGTTTGGGGAGGAATTATTCTTGGTTCCAGAACTGATCTGCATGTTCAGAGTGTAACGATGACAGGCCACATCTATCGAGATGTCATTCTGGAACAACATGTACGTTTGTTTCGGGGCGCCATGGGTACTGAATTTCTGTTTATGCATGACAACGCCCGTCCTCACCGTGCAAACATTGTAGACGAATGCCTTCAATCGGAGGATATCACCCGTATGGATTGGCCAGCATACTCACCGGACTTGAATCCAATAGAGCATGTGTGGGATATGCTTGGCCGACGAATTGCAGCCCGTCAACCCCCTCCCACCTGTCTACCGGAACTTCGGAGGGCATTGCTTGATGAGTGGTGTAATATTCCCCAAGATCAGATTGATAATTTGATACTCAGCATGCCTAGGCGTTGTAAGGCCTGTATTGCATCGTCCGGGAGACATACTCCGTATTAACCATCATACTAACCATGTTATACTGTTTTTTGTAAATAGGTTCTTTTTTGAAATTTGCTCCAGGGAGTAAAAATCGCAATTTTTATTAGTTATGTCAAACATATAGCATCTGTTTTGCTCTTTACCTTTTGTTTAATAAATAGACTTTACAAATAAGTCAAATTTGTTTTGCTTCTGTCTCTTTCTTTGCCTGAACTTCATTATCCTTAATTTATGGACATGAGTGTATAATAAATGATTATCGCCTCCTAATTTATTTTATAAAAGAAAATCTCAATTTTTGATGAGAAGTGAAGCCTGAGGGCAGCCAGCGAACCATCTACCATCCAAACAAACGTGGAATCCAGTGTTGTGATTTATTTATCGTATAATGGGGATAATCGTATAATGCCTTTGTTGCTTCAAATCCCATAACTTCTCTAATTCAAGTTCAGTTTATCGTATAATTTTCAAAAAATAGATCGTTTACAGTGATTTGAAATGGCAGATAGGATATATAAAAAACAAGGAACTTAAAATAGGTTCTTAAGAACAGACGAACCAATTCCTAAATCGACTTTCTATTCCAAAAGAAAATTATCAGAAAGTCAGCATGCTGATGATACTGATGACAATACATCCATGTCAGCATTTTGTGATGCCCGAGGAAAATTTTTCTTGTGAAACCAGTCCCCATATTGATGAAGACATTCATTTCAACGATTTGGAATTTGATTGCATTAGTGTAGATTCAACTGATTATGAAGATAATGACACAAATCAGAATGATGATGTTAAAGTTAATTTAGCAAATTTGAATGAGCCACTTTATCCATCATCTTCTGTGAGTTTGTTAGAAGCATATATTAGTATACTTGCTTTCTCCCTCAGACATAATATAACTAAAACTTGCATGCAAGACTTACTTCAGCTTTTTAATGTGCTGTTGTCTCCTTCTAACCTTCCTGGTACAAAGCATTTATTTTATTCAAAATTATCGTCTCTGTTTGATAATTCAATTCAAGCATATATATATTGCAAATATTGTTTTGAAACTGTTTGTTTGCTGTCAGATAAGCACAAATCTGATATTTGCAAGGAATGTTTGAAGAGTTTTGATTTTCAAGACAGTATGAAGCAGGGATATTTTTTCATGTACATGCCTCTGGAACCACAACTGAAATTAAAATTTCAGTATCAAAATTTGATGCACAATATTAAAAAGTATAAGGGGATTTTTGAAGAACCCTCAAGTTCATACAGAGACATTCTAGATGGTAAAGCATATGCAAAAATTAAAAATCTTAAGTATAGCGATAACATTTCTTTGCAATTTAACATTGATGGAATTCCAATGTATAGAAAATCGAATTATCAAATATGGCCTATTCAGTTTATGATAAATGAACTACCACCGAATGAAAGAAAAGACCATATTTTAATGTGTGGTTTATGGTTTGGACCTCATAAACCTAACATGAATGTTTTTTTAAAACCCTTTGTAACGGAGTTGTCAAATTTATCTCGATCTGGATTCAAATGGATTGATGCTACAAATAGTAAGCAAATTGTTACTAAAGTTTTCCCCATAATCTGTAGCAGCAATGAAACCGGCTCGAGCAGCTATACAGAATTTTATACTGTACAATGGAAAATATGGTTGTGGATTTTGTCAGCACTCTGGAGAACGAGTTGAAAAAGGCAAAGGGTTCTGCCGTATTTATCCATTGCAACAACCACTCCCTGAAATTCGTTCTGTTGAACAATGTGTGAATTTTTCTGAAGAAGATTCTTTGACTGGAAAAGCAGTGCATGGTGTGAAAGGGCCAACAGAACTAATGAAATTGTATCCAAATTTTGATTTAGTTCAGAGTTTTGTCCCTGATTATATGCATGCTGTTCTGTTGGGCGTAGTAAGACAAATCGTGTCCCTTTGGATCCAGACATCATCAAATGATTTTTCAATCAACCAAAAATCCTTGAGAGTTCTTAATCACCGTATTTTGAACATAAAATTTCCCCAAGAAACAACAAGAAAACTGCGCTCGACAAATGAGGTTCTATTTTGGAAAGCCTCAGAGTTTCGAATTTTCCTCTTTGTTTCACCAATAATCTTAAAACATTTGATTAGCAAAAATGTGTATAATCATTGGTTGTTACTAGTACACAGAATATCATTGTTGTTGGACAATGAAGTAACAACTAATGATTTAGAAGAAGCAGAATTTGCATTGCAAAAATTTGTCTATGGCGTAAAAGACATTTATGGTATTCAAGAGCAAACTTACAATATCCATTTGCTTCTTCATTTACCACAGGCTATAAAATCTTGGGGTCCACTGTGGGCCCACTCCTGTTTTATATATGAAGGTGCACTAGGGCAACTCAAACAATTTCATCACGGTACTAGAGGTGAAGCAAGCCAAATATTGTCTTCATATGCAATGCAGTCTATTTTATAATTGTTGATTCTACAAGAAAATGTTAAAAATAGCAGAGTTCAAGCTTATATTCAAAACATGCAGCAGAAGCGTCACTCTACCGTAAGAAATCCGAAAATAAATAATTGTGTGCTACTTGGTCTTCAGAAGTCTATTAAATTACCTAGAGTTCATGAAGTAGAACTTTTAAAGCTCTTGCCCATGAATAACCAAAAATGCCTATCAAGTGTGATATCTTATGAAAGAATGCTGTATTGTAATAAATTATTTAGCACTAAAAGGTATAGTCAAAAATTCGTTAGAGCAGATTTTATGTTGGGTATAGGACAAACTATTTGCTTTGTTTTAAATTATATAATTGTATATAATGAAGAAGTATTTTTAATAGATGAAAAATTTTCCACAAAAAAATGAAGAAGTCTGATAATGATATAGGTTTCATATGCAGAAATATTTTGTTATGTGAAAATTTGGAATCTGAAAATGTTTTGGCTATAAGACCAATTGATATTATTAACAAATATATGATGGTACCATTTCAAGATAGAGATGAAGAAATTAATTATTTAATACCTGTAAATAATGCTGCTGAGCAGTAAGGGGGCCACACCAAATTTATTATCTGTGTCAGGTTGTTGAATTATATGTAAATAATTTTAGAATCCATGAATGAAAAACTTGACAATTTTTTAGTTAGAATAGTAAAGTGATACAATTTAGTAAATAATAATAAAAAAAATGAAATTTTATTATGCAAAATCCAGTGCCTTTATCAGAATGAAAGTAAGAGTATTTTTCTTTATTGTTATGATTTGATCTCGTATTTTTTCATAATGTTGAAATAAACCCTATAATAAAAAATTTGTGTTTTTTTTATGTCTCGAACTTCGGTTATCTCGAATATTTTTCTGTTTTGTCAACTTTGAGATATCAAGAGTCGACTGTATATGTCTAATCCTCAAAACAATATATTTAAGAATGAACAAAATATGTGAACTAATATACTAACATAAAAAAGTTGATATCAATTAACAAATGTATCAAATTTTCATATTTTTTTATTAACATACATATATATGCATCATGTATCACAAGATTTTTGGAATCACTCGAACTTTATAAAATGGAAAAGGAACTATTATGGTATTTGTGTGCTACTAATTAAGGTAATTATTTGTTTGTAACCTTTACTATTATTTTCAAAATTAGTTATTCATTTTATTTATTAAATATCAACTATAGATTATATAAATCATATCATCATTTAGTTAGTGTTGTAAATAAATCTTACCAAGTTATTTTAATGAAAACATGTAACTTAAAATATACTTCATTGGTACAATCTTCTTAATTTTCATTTTTTTCGCTAGAAGATGAAATCTTCCTGAATTTTTAGTGTTTTAATTTCTTTTTTTGTTTATTTTGAAAATCAATTATTATTATTTTTCAAAATGATAATTTTTTAAACGTAATTTTCAAGTTTGGATCAAAAGATGAGGATTCAATTTTCTGCAAACTGCTGATCATATTCTGAAGCATATTGACTCATGTAAATAAACTATGACTCTATGCCAGTCACCTGATTTTTGTATTTTATTCATGCATTCTACCAAAAAACGAAATCTTCCTGTTTTCAGATTCCTCACCCTTTTTTCAAATCTCTATAAAAAGTGAACAAAAAATCATATTTTT